>CAUDMG010002775.1:890000-985000 GCA_958450375.1 Homarus gammarus | reverse complement strand
AATATCTGCAACTGTTGTCGGCTTTGGGGCCGATGCTCTCGTTCCCCTGAGGCAAAGCAAAGCCGACCTAAGGAGAGAGAAGGACAGTCGACATCTCATCCAGACGGTAACATAACTTCTGGGCTGCTGCTTCTGTTCGGAGATCACCTCCGCGAGTCTGGCGTAGAAGCATCTTGCACTTGGGCCCATCCCACCAGAGGCTGTGAACACCAGAGGAGTGAAGCTGCCTTGATCAACGTTGTGAATCCTCTCCCCGTATGCCCTTATCTTGTCGTTCTCGTCCCTCCTGTCTGCAGCATCGAGAGCTAAGTTACGGTGACATGCAGCCATGGGATAAAAAATCCTGATGTCGAAGAAGATTCGCGTTCCCAGCGTCCAGAATCCTCGAGCACTGACGTCAACACGGGCTTCGTTGGATGTGTTTGAAGTCCTAATGTTGGAAATTCTCACCGTCCAATGGAAGGAGGGTCGGTTCTACCCTGACATCACGGCAGATTTCCTTCAACATATTTGCTGTGAGATCCCTTACTTCGTTATGCCTCATGCATATGAAGCCCCCTTTCTTGCACACCATGGCGTGATCGACGTCATAGGAAGAGCCACACACGCATTGGGAGGGCAAACCTTCTACTGGCCGACCGTACCTTAGAGCAATGGCATCTGTAAATTCTTGTTTATTAAGACTGAAACCATTTGCCCTTATCGGCAACGTAGTTAACCAGTTTGAGGCGCCCACCTCCTGCACTATAGCTACTTTTTTTTTCAAATTTTCTGGTACCTGCAGCAATAGTTGCTACTACTACTACTACTACTACTATTGTTTCGCACTGCTACTGATGTCACCACTACTACTGATGTCACTACGACTACGACTACTACTACTACTACTTTTGGTGATGATTACACTTCCTTATCATGAAGAAGACGAAAAAGACCATTGCTTGGAGTAATGGTAATATGGTAGGTCAGATACGTAGAGTAGTATTGAACAAAAACCGAAATACTCTCTCTCTCTCTCTCTCTCTCTCTCCCTAAGATCACTGTATGTATTATTTCACTTATGAATACGTAAAATGAAAAACTAACAGAGCTAAACCAATTTTTACGATATAAAGAACGAAATGCATTGTATTATTTTGTATAATTTTTTTTCTTAATTCGTCGTTCATTTATTTATTATCGAGAAGATCAAACAAGTTGAATATTAACAATTAATTTCGTTAACCTCGGGTGATGTGTGTGTGTGTGTGTGTGTGTGTGTGTGTGTGTGTGTCCTCGCGCTTGCTTTAAATTCGCCATTAGTGTATCTGTTATAATTTACGTTGCGTGATTTCTGACATTGGCTCCGGGAAACATTTTTTTTTTTGCAGATAAAGATAAAGAGGTTGGTGGAGATTTTATTTGATTTAATTAGTACCAAGAAGTGTATTACATTCAGTTTTATAACATAGGTGGAGATGTAGGTACAATTTCGTTCAGACTTTCGTGGTACACTGGCGGTGTACCCTTCCTGGACGACAGGTCACTGCGCCGAACCTCTAACCAACACACAGTGGAACTGGCAACGGAGCAGTGCGATTCGAACGGATACTCATCAAGAGGAGATGAGAAGGATATTGATATGAATATCCTGCTGACGAGAGAAGAAAACTGTAGTGATAGGAGTATCCAAATAACTATCAAAATACAATAGGGAAATTGGTTTCGAATGAACACCATAAAAAGTAGGTAAACAGAGCTCATATATCAAGAGTCTTCAATGTATTCAATACTTGAAGTTTGTCGTATAATACTCTAGTTATATATACAGTGTGTGTGTGTGTGTGTTTCACCGAGGTGTTGTTGGTATTTGCCGCTGACGAGAGTGATCAGAAGCTCCACCAAGCCAACATGAATCGGGGAGACGAGAAGTTGGTGCTCAGAGGTCTCATTATAACTCTCCGTGATAATGGCCTCTCCATACGGGGTATGGCACATGAAGTTGGCCTGTCCCCCACAACTGTGATGAAGTGGATAAGAAGATGGGAGGAGCGCGGTAACCTTAACGACTTAGGTCAGTTACAACTGTCCTCAGCAAAGGAGCGGACCAGAGCAGCATTGATGAATGAAGGATAGAGAATGACAGGTAAAGATTCAGAAAAGCTCGACCACGGAACTTCATATTAATATTGATATAGGTAGATAGAGGAATCCTAACCTAAGCTTATTAACAGCCAAATTCAGCATCATCATCACTATTTGTGGGTAGTTATGTTTGGGTAAGGCTAAATTTTGATATTATTGAAATTTGTGATCTATCTGGAAATAATAATCACTGCTGTAACATTCTTTTCAGACTGAAACTTTTGTGTAGATTATGTAATAGAGTTATGGAAGCTGGCTTATATTTTTAACCATATTTATATTTGAAATGTAAATTTACAGTTTAGGTAACCTAGATGACGCTGCAATTATCGCGACGGCTGAGGCAACCACCCTAACCAACGCGGTGGCCATACAAGACAGCCTGTACACATAAGGCGATTGTTGCTATTAATCATTTGCGTTATACTGTTGCCCATAATCATACATAGGCGATTGTTGCCATTAGTCGTTTTCGTCGTACAGCTGCCTGTAATCATACATAAGGCGGACAATCAAATGTGAATAATATAGGATAGGGTTAATACACCATAAATATAATAAACCTTGAATAACCCAGCAAAAGAACATTAAAATTATACTAATTTTCGCACACAAATACGATCGCCCCAACATCAGTGAGGAGGCCCGTTCATATCACGTTACCTGTAATATCTGGGGCTGGGTGACAGAGAGAGAGAGAGAGAGAGAGAGAGAGAGAGAGAGAGTATTAAACGGAAAACTTCAAGTAATGAATACATTGAAGACTTGATGTATTTGATATATGACCTCTGTGCAACTCCTTCTTATAGTGATCATTCGAAACTAATTTCCCTATTGTATTTTGTTATTCTAATGGATACTTCTGTCACTATAGATTTCTTCTCTCGTAAACTAGATATTAACACATCTTCATCATCCATCAGCAGTAACGTTGGCCGATATTCACATTAATATCCTTCGTTCGAATCACACTGCTCCGTTGCCAGTTCCACTTTGTGTGTGCGTTGGTGGGAGGATCGGCGTAGTGACTTGTCGTCCAGGAAGGGTACAACAGACTAAGCACCCTTCACCGCCAGTGTACCACGAACTTCTGGACGGAACTGTACATATACGGGTACAAACAGCATTATATTCTTGATTCAGTGCTTCATCTTGCACCATGATTTGAGTCAGTGATTCATCTTGCAACATAATCATGAATCATTGCTTCACCTTGCAACATAATCTCGATTCAGTGCTTCATCTTCAAACATAATCATGATTCAGTGCTTCATATTGCAACATAATCTCGATCCCAGTTATTCATCTTGCAACATATTCTTGCTTCAGTGCTTCATCCTGCAACTTCGTCTTGAACGACTTCCTCACCTTCAACCCCTTCAAGCAAAAGTGTCCCATCTTGCAACATCAAAGAAATCTTCGACCGAGATTTGTAAATATTGCAATAATTGGGAGAAGATGTTTTGCAAGACTTATCGCTGGTCGTTCTTGGTTGATTGGAAGTTGCGTGTCAACCAAGAGTTTTAAGAATCTATAAGAATAAAATGGTGTGGATGAGAAGTTTTGACACCACACTTCGTCATCTGAAGCCTAAGGTGTGTGTGTGGGGGGGGGGGGGGAGGGGAGGGGAGGGGAGTGTGTATGGGGAAGGGGGAGTGTGCGTGCGACTTGCAGCTATTATTGGTGTCAAAAGGAGAAGCATCTTGGGTTCTGTGATGAATTTTCCTACCAGTATTTCGGAGCGCTTCGAACTCCTGTAGCTGGACGTATACAAGGTGTCTCAAAAAAAAATGTATATACACTGCCTAACAGATTTTCATGGAGATCAGGTGAGTACTACAACAACTGCAACGTTATTCTTACTTGTGGGAGGCCTAAAACATCAACAAGTGAGGATAATGTTGCTGTTATAATACAAACATTTACGAGATTACCACAAAAATCTACAAGGCGGTGTGTATACATTTTTCTGAGACACTGTAGCGAGAGAACCATGAATGATCCCTGTCTCTATCCGCTTCGTATCCCATAAATCTGACATCTATAAAAGCACAATAGTACCGATACACAGTGTAAGTACGGTACAGTACACCGATAAATCTGTTTTGAAAAGGTTTGCGTATTGGTTATTGATATTTGGATACGTTAGAGTTCATAAAACGGTATTGGAGTCGTGAGTAACTTTGGATGTACTGATGATGCAGGTTATAGTGTCTGTTAAGTGGCCAGGTTGTTATAGTGTCTGTTAAGTGGCCAGGTTTACTAGTGCTCCGTGGTGAGTTAGTAGTCTGTTCTCTGTAGGAAGTGGTAAGGCGAGTCCTCAGATGATCACAGAAATATTAAATGTATAAAAAAAATAATATATAAATAAACACAAAAATTATTACCTGAGTATTTGTCCTCCCAGTTTATTTCACCTGAAGGTTAACCATCTTAATGCTAACCTAACCCAGATCAAACTAAGTGAACTTAACCTAACCCCGATATAACGTTAGGGTGGTTAATCTTCAGATGAAATAAGCTGGTAGAGGGTGAATTTTAGGGGGAATACAAAAATAACACGCAGACTAATGATGAATTGGGAGTAATTGGTTGTTCATTAACTCCTTGGCGTGAGTTTGATGATGGCTCCAGACTAATTAATGCATATTTAATCCCCTTAATGCATTGTTATAAAGCTCCTACATTACCCTCACCACCAGCAGGAGGGGGAGGAAGAAGAGTCGGGCTCTGCGTTTCAACAATACAACTTCACACCTCCTGGATAGGCAATTTCCTCGATGTGGCTTAATAAATAACTTTTATGCCTCGCGCCTCCGGCCTGTAGATATCGGAGGTGGAGGAAACGCGATAAAGATAATAAAGAGGGGATAAAGAGAGGATAAAGAGGATAACTTCTGTTATTTCCCGCGGGTCTGCTGCTGCTACGCCGCCATTTTTATGCCCGCGTCAACAGCGCCGCCTGGCCGGGGGAGAGAAATATGTTGATTCTTTTGTTCCCGGGTGTGAGGGACGGAGGCCTGGGTGGTGGTGGTGTGCTGGGGCGGTCCTCTGGTGTCCCTCTACCACCTGTACGGCCTCCAGGAACACTTTTAATTAACCTAGAGCGTCTCCTTTCCTCACTTACGGTCATCCAGGTAGCAGAGTTGAGACTTCAACTGCCTGAAGTCTAGACACTCTAATGCTACCTAGGGGGTTTAGGTTAGGTTAGGTTTTGTATGTTGGTTATGTTATGTTCGATTAAGTTCCCATTATCTACCTCCATCTACTTCTTCTTTCTCATATTTATTATAGGTCATACATTATATATTTAAGGTTGAATATTATAAACGTCATATAGTACAACTTTATATACAGTACTGTCTATTAGGCGGTATATAAGTCAATATATATATATATATATATATATATATATATATATATATATATATATATATATATATATTTATATATATAAATCAATTAGGAACGTATATATCAAGGTGCCTCTACTTAAGCTAAACTATGTTAATTAACCTGAGTTTTGACCAAACTTTTAGCTGCCTTTAATATTTTGGGTAATTAACACAGAGAGGTTGTACTGAGGAGAGCTTTTATTTACAGAGAGTGGTTATTGAAGGCTGCTCTCTCTCTCTCTCTCTCTCTCTCTCTCTCTCTCTCTCTCTCTCTCTCTCTCTCTCTCTCTCTCTCACACACACACGCACACGGAGTCCCTATTAGCCGGACAAAATTAGTACACATTGCACAAGTAACAAATTTGTTCAGGAGTTGTGTATTAATGTGTGATGTGGGGGACGTTAACTATCATTATTGTGGCGTCCATCTGATGCTGCGGCGCGTCCCACAAGAGAGAGAGAGAGAGAGAGAGAGAGAGAGAGAGAGAGAGAGAGACCATCACAGTGTTACAAACGGGAACTAAATCCTTCGTAATCTTCTTAAAATCACACGCTAAGACTCGCTTCCTCCTCTGTGTTATATGTATATTTTCCTGCAGCTCTTCTGTTATAGATCTATCATGTATTACAGCAATAATCTCATTACAGGTTACGGATTACAGTGACGAGGAATAGATATGTATAATTATGACATGACTTTCTCGTGTTGACGTGATGGTGTGTGAGTTGGTGTAATGTATTTGTGATTCTGAGTAGTGTTCTGTGTACGTACTGTAATCATTGTGAAATTCTGTAACTGACTTGGAATCTGTACCTCTGGTTATGTCTGTATCTGTGCCTGTAATCTTTTACCTGTTTTTGTATATTTTTTTTTTTACTTTTTTCTTTCAAACGTTATGAAGAAATGCAGTACGGGATTTTGTTTTGTTTTCATAATAAGAAATACGGGTGGAAACAAAATATTATTGTCACGGCCTTTATTTTCATTGTCGTAGAAAACGTTTTGTCCTTCCAACTTATATCCTACATTACAATAAGTTACTATATAAACATCACAGGAGCACCGAGCCTTATATTTTTTGTGTTGGTTATATTTTATCATTAAGAAAATTATTAAGGATTTATAGAAGAAACAAAACCCAAAATCTAATGATGCAATACCGTACGTGATTCATTTCCTCATTAAACAGATGGTAGGTTCGAACATAATTCCTGAGCGATTCATTGCTGTTTTAAAACTTCTCATCTTGTATATATATATATATATAATATATATATAATATATATATATAATATATAATATATATAATATATATATATATATATGTCTTAGGGTAAAGCTAAGATAGTTGTCAAAGTCCAGTGAACGAAGGTTTAGGGAAAACACTCGTTAGTAAAGAGATCGCTGGGTGTTGAGTGTATCCATGAAGCTAAGTTCTGTCTTATTCTACGTCACAACCTAACCTAACCTAACAACAGTTGTGTATTTGACCGGTTGTTGAAGAGACGAGTCGATAGTGTGTGTGTATCTGTGACGTGACGAGGAGAGTTGTGTAGCCCCAAGTGTTGGTAATGAGAGAGTGAAGTGTTAGTGAAGGTGTGGCGGAGTGTGGCCCCTAGACACACACCATCACTGAGACGGAGTGTGGCCCCTAGACACACACCATCACTGAGACGGAGTGTGGCCTCTAGAGCCATACTTTCACTGTAGCGGTACAACACACACACACACACACACACACACACACACACACACACACATATTTCAATATTCTTGACTATTTATTCGATAATTCTATTCTTGGTGTCTTTTGAGAAGCACAACTGTGAATAATGACTCAACAAAGAGACTGATCATGACTACAGTGTGTGGGGGGGTGGGGTGACATGAGGAAGTGGAAGAATGGGGTGAAGGAAAGAAAGAGAGGGGTGAAGGAAAGAAAGAGAAGAGTGAAGGAAGGAGGAGAGGGGGAAATGAAGGGAAAAGAAATGGTAGAAGGAAGGGAAAGTTGAATACGACACACACACACAGCCCCTTCTTACCCCCCACTACACACACACACACACACACACGACCCTCATCCACTCACCATATAATATAAAAAAATCTCGTAATTATATGTACAAAATAAGCTTAATTTGAGTCCCCTTGAGGCAGTACCTGAGACTATATTGATTTGTTATCCATCAGCTCATAGCCTTACCCTTTGTCAGGCCACAAATATTTACTCGGGAGCTGCGGCCATGATAAACTGCCAACACTTAATAATAATAATAATAATAATAATAGTAATTAACGGTTTATTGTGTGTGTGTGTGTGTGCGTGTGTGTGTGCGTGTGTGCGTGTGTGCGTGTGTGCGTGTGTGTGTGCATAGTTCTGGTTCTTTGCACAATTATATTAAATATCAGCTCACCAATATCGATTATGTGTAACTTTTATAACTTAATAGTAAATAGACTAAAGCTATTCAATTATTTTATTTATTTTTTTCTAATTATACAGCTATTTAGTCAGTCGGCTTCACCTGAGGATTAACCACCCCAAAGCTAACTAGATCTAACTTAATGGAACCTAAAGCTAATCTAACCTAACCCAATCCATTTCTAACAAAGGTGACCAAGCGTTAGGTTCATTAGTCACATCCCTCACGTTAAAACAAGAGTAAACTTTAATCAAACAGGTCAAGTCAATCGGGCACTATTATAACACTTTATCGTCGTCTTAGTATTGTGTTTCGTCAACGCCAGTTTAAGTAAGGCGGTAACTATAACAACGCCTCAACGCAGTCAGAATAATGTGTCGCTAACGTCAACGCAACCTCAGTAATGTTTGTCGTCAACGCTCGATCAACATCTGAGATTAAATTTTCATAGCAGGAGGCCGCGTTAGTGCCAGTAGACGATACGACCTTTGTTGACTGATGGAATCATTCATAGCGAGGAAGTTTTTACATTATTGACAATCGTCTTCTGCGTATTTGTTCAGAGTCTTGACTTGAGAGTATGACAGGCTGTATGGTCACCCCTTATGACGTCTTGACTTGAGAGTATGACAGGCCCTATGACAACCCTTCAGACGCCTTGACACTGTGACAGGGTTTATGAAATACCCCTCTGAAACCTTGACATGGCAATTTGACAGGCCATATGACAACCCCTCTGGCGCCTTGACATGAGAGTATGACTGATTTTTTTTTCACAACCCTTATTGCATTCATCAGCGATTTCTAAACACTGTAAAGGCTTCAAGAGAATTAGAGTTTATAATATTGGAATCATTATGGAGCTACTTAATGAAATACCAGAAATAAACAATGTATTTTAGGCTGCCAAATAGGCCCCTTTATATTTTGTAAACAACTACGTTCTTACCTCGTGGGGCGAGCTAAACCGACTGGCTATTTAATCCCTTATTCCTCTAATATTTATGTGTAAGCAGCCAATGAGATTAAATAGTGCTATGAAGGTCTGTTTTCATTGGTGGTTGAGGTCTGCTGTGATACTTTCTCGTGATTGCCGATGTAAATTCTGTGTAAATTTTCGGAAAGGCCTCATCATCCCTCACCTGTGTATAAAGTAATCCCTTAAATAAATTACATTAAATATCTTTTAAAAAATAACAGATTCGTGATGTAGTCTTAAAAGAAAATCAGAGTTTGCAGGAGTACCCCATCAAAAATAAACTCTCAATGAATTATATATATATCCCCTTAAAAGAAAATAACAGATTGGTGAAGTTTCCCCCTCAAAGAGAAAACGGGCAGAAAATAAAGACCCTCGCTGTGTTTTACGGGGCACTGCGTAATATCGACCGCCCGAGGGAATGGTCGCTATTATGGTCTGTCACGAAGCTCACATACACACCAGAGGTAATTCAATTAATAACAAGGTAGAAATCAGGTATGGCGGAACTTCTATGTACACGTAATATATTCTTGAGTGCTTCTTTACACGTTGATTATGAGTAATTGGTGAGTGAGGAGGTGAGGGAGGGTGGGAGGGTGAGTGAGTGATGGAATGATAAGAGAGGGAGAGACACTTTACTCTCTGATTGTGAATAAATGGTAGGTGGTGAATGGAGGAAGGAGGGATGTGGGTGAATGAGTGAGTGAGTGAATGAATAAATGAATGATTATAGAGAGGGAGATGTGTGTGAGGTATGGTACGTTAGCTTAGGTGGGTTTAATTCGATTTAGTTTAAGTTCAGGGCAGGTCAAGCTTGTTAAAAGGTTAGGTTAGTTTAACTTAGAGGTTAAGGTAGCTAATATGTGGTAAAGACATGTGACAGGTAGGTTAGGTTAGGTGTAGGTGTAAGTTAGTTTAAGTCAGGTTAGATTAGGTTGAGTTTTAGTCTGGTAAGGTTAAATTAGATTATTAGGTTAAGTTAGGTTAGTTTTGATGTACACATGCGTCAGGGAACGTAAGTTATATCAGGTTGTTATATTAGATTAAGTGTTAGTTAGGTCTGGTTAGGTTAAGCTAGCTTAAGTTTAGGTAGATTGAATTATGTTAGGTTAAGTTAGGTTAGTATACACATGCGCTAGGGAGGGTAAACTTACGCTAAATAACCTGACTACACTGTACGTCTCCCCACCCCCTTGTTAAGAGCCAGGCAGACAGGCAACCGTGGGAGGAAGCAGATGTGCCTCTCTCTCTCTCTCTCTCTCTCGTATCTTCGTTGTCCTCAATTTCGCATTGTTTGTTCTAATTTTCTTTCCCCCCTCTCTCTCTCTCTCTCTCTCTCTCTCTCTCTCTCTCTCTCTCTCTCTCTCTCTCTCTCTCTTTCAATGTCTACTAGTATCTTCTGCATTCCCTTTCACCCTTTTTATCATCTTACCCTTCTCATTATCTCCTTTATACGCCTCTGTCATTCGATACATATTTTATACCTCACTGAAGTTCCAATGGTCGAGTGTAACATCTTTTTCCCCCTCAGTGAAGTTCCCATGGTCGAGTGTAACATCTTTTTCCCCCTCACTGAAGCTCCAATATCTATTCCGAAACGAACCTTAAGCGTTCCTGTGGCGCTTGGAATCCAATTTGTGTCACGATCGAAGCTTCCGCAACCCGTGATCCGCTCTGTCTCGTGCGTTGATTCGAGACTTGTGTTACTCTACTTTAAACTTTTGTGATTTATTGTTTGGGTTATTGATTCGATACTGTAATTCAAAGGTATCGAGTGGTTGTTGTGAATCACCTATTGTATTTTTCTCATGTGTTGATTCATTGCTTTGGGACAGTGATTCAAAAGTTTCTTGTTTGTTCTTCTTTTCGGATCACTTGCAGTTTTATCTTGAGATGTGATTCATTGTTTTTGGACGGTGATTCGAGGTTTTTATTCAAATGTGTCTTATGGTTGTTTCAAATCACCCATTGTGTTTTCTAGTGATATGATTCATTGTCTTAGTTTTTCTTGAGATTGGGATTCGAGACTGTATTCCTAGTGGTGGTTTCTGATCACTGTTTTTTTGCCAAGTTTGAACCTCCCCGAAGACGTGATTCACTGTTTCAACTCTTCAGAACAGTGATGCGATTCAAGATTCGAAAATGCCTTTGCTCACTCAGGGTACAAATTAATAGCACTGGTTCGAATCATTGTCTTTACCCTGTCAAATTATTGGCTCGAATCATTGTATCACTACTATGATTCACGATTTTTTTGTTTTATATAAATAGGAGGATTCACTCGCTGGTACCTCGAGAGTTTCGCTAACATAACCATTATTTAAAAGACAATAAACAAGAGAGAGATGAGACTACAACATTAAAAATCTTACTCATAATTAACTCAACACCAATGGGGGTATTACACTAATAACATTGTGGAATATACAACAAAATTCACAGAGTTTATTTTTGTTTATTATTTGTCATTACATCGATGAAAACAAGTCACATTTTATATACAGAAGCTGATCATAGTTGTTGTTTTTCCGGTTGAGAGAAAACACTTGTATTTATGTCGTTGTGATTAGGTTATGAAGCCTTGGTGTTAAAAGGAGTTCATAGTATTTGATTGTTTGTCTATCTATCTATCTATCTATCTATCTATCTATCTATGCCTGTCTGTCTGTCTGTCTGCCTATCTGCCTGTCTGCCTACCAAACACCCCCACATACACAACTCTTCCTCCAGTGTTCATATGAAACCACCTTCACCTCTGAACAAAATTCGCGTGTTAAAGTTAAGACCTAAATACAACATATCTTTCCTATCACAACATATTAACAAACATTACCATTATATATTTTTTTTTACCAACATCTGTTCACCATTGTCTGACAGGTCACTAAAGCACAGGTGGACGCTACTGACTGTTATTTAATATCCATTTATACAAGAAGAGTAAAGCGAGCTTCTAACTTTTGTCACACATTTTAATTAAACATCAATGGGACTGTATTTAATCCCGTGATGCGTCAAATACAGTGACGGTGATATTATCATAGTGGATGTTAGGTTATTATTAACGTTGGCTATTGTCTGTTTTTGTGGGGGTGTGTGGGGAAGGTGTGGGTGTGGGGAGGATGGGCTTGGGTGTGGGGGTATGGGGAGGGAAATGGGTGTGGGGGTATGGGGAGGGAAAGGGGTGTGGGGAGGGTGGATGTGTGGGAAAGTGTTTGGGGAGGTTAGGTGTGATGGGGTGTGGGAAGGGAGGTTGTGGGGTGTCTCTCTCTGGGTGTGGGGAGGGTGAGTGTATCGTGAGGAAGGGTGTGTGGGGGTGTGGGGAGGATGGGTTTGGGTGTAGGGGTGGTTGTGTCTTAGGGTGTATGTATGGATGTATGTATGTATGTATGTATGTATGTATGTATGATTTTATTTTAGTGTTAGCATCACGACCACACTCATGTGTCCATTTAGTTGTGGAAAATTTAACGTAAGAGCCTTTGAGAATCTACCTTTCATGTGACAGTTTAAGCGAGGCAGTTAGATGCGTCCTTACATTTTGGGTTAAGAGGAAAACTTAGGGTAAGAACCCTTGAGAGTCGAGGCTGAGTAACTTACCTGTGTTGTGTAGGATGAGGGTGTTACCTGTCGATACAGCAAGACCTTGTGTGTGTGTCTCACAGACCTTAACACACACACACACACACACACACACACACACACACTCACACTCATTTTCTATCTATCTATCTATCTATCTATCTATCTATCTATCTATCTATCTATCTATCTATCTATCTGTCTGTCTGTCTGTCTGTCTGTCAAGGAGAGAAGTAGGTAAATATTACTCTATATTCTTCGATCGAGAGGAGAGAAAGACAGTCAGACAGGGTGCCAATCAACAGTCACTTCCATACAGTTCTTCTCTACAGTTACTTCTATCACTCTACCTAACTGCATTTACCACTTATAAAGACGTGCCTTGGTTTCCCCAGCACTTTATAGCGCTTATGGGAAACCTCTACAATATCCCCAGCACTTACATCACTTTTGAGAGTTTTAAGTAGCCCTCCACAACACTTAAAAACACTTATGGGGAACCGTGCACAGCTTCTTCATCACTTACATCAATTCTGTCAATTTTTTAAGTAGGCCTCCACGACCCCCCCCCCCCCGACCTCTCCAATACTTAAGACACTTATCAAGTGCCTGAGCTTCCTCGCCCGAAACTTACATCACTTTTCAATAGCTCTCTTGCCTTCGTTCCAACACTTAGATGGTACTGCTCCTGTATCAAGGGCCTGTTGAAACTCCTACTGTGGGATATTAGTGTGTGTGTGTGTGTGTGTGTGTGTGTGTGTGTGTGTGTCGCTACGGGGTGTGGGTTATATACTCGTGCAGAAGAGCGTGTTTACGATTTGTGAATATGTTATGTGTATATGTACGCTTAACTACCGAAGTATATATGAACTTGAATTTAGACTTTAAAAATTGTCAAAAGATTCTATGTTTATTGTTTACATTACAAAAACAAACAAACACACAGACAGGCAGACAGAGGCCTTGTACACCCCTTGTCGAGTGTGCTGCGTGGTTAATAATCTCAAGTCCTCCCTCTCTCCCTCCCTCCCGCCGCCCCTCCCTCCCCCCTCCCTCCCCCTCCTTCCCTCCCCCTCCTTCCCTCCCTCCCTCCCTCCCTCCCTCCCTCCCTCCCTCCCTCCCCCCCCTCCCTCCTTCCATCCTTCTCTCCCGCCCCCCTCCCTCACCTCTTCCTAACCTCTCCCTCATTCCCCTTCCTGACTCCTCACCCACACCACCTTAACCCCTCCCGACCCCTTCCTCACTCTTTCCCCACCCCTCACCTTACCCACCCCTCACCTTCCCTCCCCCTCCCCCCTCCCCCCTCCCTCACCCCTCCCCAGCTTACTGAACACTGGGTATTTTTCATCGATTCTCTCCCTTCTTATGTAACAAGACTAATAAATTAGGCCCAGACGGGGTTAAGAAGGAATAAGTTTCCTCATCCAACCCTAGTGTGGGGGAGCCTATCTTAGTGGGGGGAAGGGGGAGCCTACCCTACTTTTGGGTTGGGGAGTTTACTGTATGGGTGGGGGAGCTTACCTTATCCTGGGGAGGCAAAAACCTCATCACTTTTCTAATTCCTGTTTTTTTCTCACCATACATCTCCTAATACTTCTCTTCTTTCCACGAGAGAGAGAGAGAGAGAGAGAGAGAGAGAGAGAGAGTGTGTGTGGTGTTACATACAACTTGTCATGCACGGTCATGAAAAACTCGGTCAGTTTTAGAGTATAGTCCCCATACGTGGTGCAGTCCTCTCTCTCTCTCTCTCTCTCTCTCTCTCTCTCTCTCTCTCTCTCTCTCTCTCTCATAGCAGTCTCCCGTCATCGTTATTAGCCACAATATGTCAAGGCTGCAACATTGATGGCGCCGAGTTAATCCTTTGCATACATTAGTCTTACTCTAAATGACGCCAAGGAAATCGAAAACCCCGAAAACATTGTACGGTTGAGCTCGAGATACGCACTGAATAAAGAAAAACTATAGTGGTAGCTTATATATCCGTGACCGAACTGAAGCGTGTTTTGTTTTTTATCGTAAAGTATTTTGAATCTGTATTTTATTCTTGTATTATCTGTACGTAAAAATAATAAGACTTGAATTTTGTTGTTGTTAGATATTCGGATGCAATATTGATGCTCTTATTGTATTTATTTATTTATTATTATTTTTTTTTTCAGCAATGGGTGAGGGTAGCGCAGGACAGATGTTGATGTACTAAAGGACCACGTTATCAACAAAAAGTACAGTAGTGTCTGTCTGTCTTCATACACAGGTAAATGACTTGATTTACTAATTAGCATAAAAAAAATTTACCTGAGAAATTATCTTTTTGGAATTAATTTTGTATTTTTCAATTTTTTTTTACTTTAATATGTTTTATCTATATTTATTTATTTATTTATTTTTTATTTTTCGCAAATACTGTATAACAAAACTTCTTCAGCATGGAATTCCTTAACTCAGAACTCCGAAATACATGAACCCTGTCAGATAATTTGGCTAAGTTTGAAGTTATTTCGAGTCTCTATGTTTTATTTTTGGGGATAATTGTAATGACTATCTTAAGGCATCCATCACGTGGGTTTATTTGGGCCAGCATGGAGGAGGATAGGTTAGGCTAGGTTAGGTTAGGTTAGGTTAGGTCAGGTCAGGTCAGGTCAGGTTAAGATCAAGTTTGGACCATTATCTTCTCTGTATATTAATGTGCTGCCACTATACTCAGAGAGAGAGAGAGAGAGAGAGAGAGAGAGAGAGAGAGATTCTGATACAGAGTTAGGCAGGTAGATAGAAATAGAGAAAAAGAGTGAGAGAGACAAGACAAAAAAAAAAGAAAACAGAAAGGAAAAAAAAATTACATCCGAAGAAAAGACAAACACATAATACTTTCTATCCGAGGAATATTTCAAGAGCAACCTGGTACCAGAACACGACAGCAAAAACAATTCGATTTTACTCTTGCTCATCATTAATTAATATCTCTCAAAGGTTGTACTCTCTAACTCTTTATTAATTCACATGTTTTTATTTCTTTTATTTTACACCTCAAATGTTTTTATGTGTTATATTAAGAACTGTTTATATCGTGGTGGTGCTGTAAATATTGTGTAATGATGTTGAAAAAGAGTGTTTATATTACGTTTTGTCTCGGTTGCCTGTTAGGGAATATTTAAACTTTTTTTTTTAATTGCGGTTGAGAAAGTTTTATTTTTTTCAGTGTTCGAGTTGTTGTGATTTTGTTGTGTAGGTCAATGATTGTGCTTATCTTCCTCCCTCCTCCCTCCATCCCTCCCTGTTTTGCTTCCCTCCCTCCCTCTCTCCATTCCTATCTGTTTTGCTTCCTTCCCTCCCTCTCCCCATCCCTCCCTTCTTTGTTTCCCTCCCTCCCTCCCTCACCTCCTGCTCTCCTTTCCTCCTTTCCTCCATCTCTCCTGCCTCCGGTCCCTTCCATGCTTCTCTACCTTTGCCTCCCTCCCTTCCTTGTACCCCTTACTCCCTCTTTCTCTCCCTGTTTTATCTTACCTTATTTACCTGTGTGTTTTGGAGCCATACACCCAACTTCCTCAACTTTCTTATTGGTATATTAGCGTCTCCATGGTGATAAATAGAGAGAGAGAGAGAGAGAGAGAGAGAGAGAGAGAGAGAGAGAGAGAGAGAGAGAGAGAGAGAGAGGCCGACCTTTTCTCACTAAACTCTTTAAGAACCCCTCGCTGGGGGTATTTCTGCCTCGTGCCTACTCTATCGTGTATTGCCTGCTGCACCACGAACCAGGGCAGCACATGACAGCAACTGCATCATTCATTATCGCACTTTGAGAAGGTCAATCTTGTCAGCATTTCAGCGGAGTAACAATCAAGGTAGAGAATAATAAACTCATTTCTTTCTTTTTTATTTCTGGGATGGAATTTGTGGATAGTGGAGAGAGTGACGTCACTAAGTAGTATTCTTGCTGACACCAACTGTAGGAGCATCGTAGCTACCATTATCCATAAATAACTATGCTGGACTGGCCATGTTACCCGCATGGACGACAGTAGACTGCCAAAGTAGCTACTTTATAGTCGCCCAACGAATAGTAAACGTAACGCCGGCGGGTAACTGAAAAGGTTTAAGGAAAATCTTAAGACAAACCTGAAAAAGTTTCAAATCGACCCCCTCACCTGAGAGTCGGCTACTCCACATCGTAACGCTTGGAGGAGCAACACACACACACACACACCGCAGTCTAGTCTAATCACTCTCCTTCAGGTCAATACTTTAACAGCATCACTTGAACAGCATCATAGCATCGCCTCCTCCATCGCCTCCTCCACCGGCTCCTCCATCGGCGTCTATACTGCTGTAAATATTGTTAGTTTATAACTTTTCTCATTACAGTTTAAGTTTGGCGAGTGAGATACCGCCTGTGTTACTGCCGGTGTTTACATTTTGGTGGTATTGTTGATTTACATGTTTGATTTACAAGTTTATTTTATTATTTATATGAATTGATTTACAAGTTTATTTTGGTTCATGAACTTTTATGTACAGGTACTTTTTTACCTTTTTGTCCTTTTTGGTTGAGTTAATTTTGTTTAATTTGTTTTACTTAATGATTTTGCATGTTTGTTTTTCCTTTCATTATTGTTTTTGGTTTTTATTTACATATGTCTTATATTCTGTCTGCCTGTCTGTCTGTCTGTCTGTCTCTGTTTGTCCATCCATCCATCCATCTTTCTTTCTTTCTCTATTCTCTCGTCTTTCTTCACACTCTCCCTTCTCCTTCCCTTGCTGTGTCTTTTCTTATTCTTTTCTTTTTATCTCTTCCTTTCTGTCTGTCTGTCTATTTGTCTATGTTTCTCCCACTCTCCCTCCCTTTGTCACTCCTTTCCCAAGTGTCTCTTCCATTCTTCTTCTTCTCTTTTTTACTAATCTCCCTTTATTCTTGTTTCATCTTTGTCTGTCTGTTTGTTTCTCCTGTCTGTCACTCGTTTCTCTCTCTCTCTCTCTCTCTCTCTCTCTCTCTCTCTCTCTCTCTCTCTCTCTCTCTCTCTCTCTCTCTCTCTCTCTCTCTTTTATCCTTGTTTCCTTCCCTCCTTCCTCCCCTCTCCCTTGCTCTGTCAGTCTCCGGGAGCCACACATTTTATTCACTAACTGGTCGACAAAAGAGCGTTGAGACATTTCTATGTTTACTGTTCAGATGCCATTGTTGTATACGCCTCTTGTGGTGTTATTGCTGTGTATGTGGTGTTGTTATTTGTTTTAGTTGTTGTTGAAGTTTTTGTTTTTGTTATTGCTGTAGTTGTTGTTGTTAGTTTTGTAGTTTATGTTATTTCTTTTGTTGGTAATGTAGTTGTTATTCTTGCGTTTGTTGATATAGTTATTGATGTTTTTTCCTTGTTGTTGTTATTGTTATTATTGTTTTGTTGTAGTTGTTATTATTGTTTTGTTGTAATTATTATTTTTGTTATTGTTGTAATTGTTGTTATTTTTTTGTTATCGGTGTAGTTGTTGTTGTTGTTCTTGTTGTTGTTATAGTTGTTGCAGCGTTTGTTGTTGTTGTAGTTATTATTTTTTCGTATTGTTGCTCATGTTAGTGTCTTTTTTTAAAGAAGAAACAAAGCGAGAGAGATATCAGGCACAAATCAGAGAAGTGAGAGACAAATAAGAGAAATGATAGACAAATAAGAGAAGTGAGAGACAAATAAGAGAAATAATAGACAAATAAGAGAAGTGAGAGACAAATAAGAGAAATAAGAGACAAATGAAATACGCAAATGAGATAGATAAGAGCGTGTTGATGAGAGAGAGAGAGGCTGGGTTAGAGCATCGCGCGCTAGAGACAGACAGACGGACAGACACACACACACACACTCAGTAATTAACTGCAGGTGACAAGAGGTAAGATGAGGGGTGGAGGGCTCTTGTCCTCTGTTCACCTCACGTCATCTCCCTCGTGTGCCGATGTCTCGCTCCGGCAAAAAAAAAAAAAAAAAAAAAAAGCGGAAAAGTAAACGCCCCGAAATGCAGAAGAAAACGTGTTTAAGAACGCAAATTGTCACCAAAAAGTAAAAAGAAAATAAATAAATCTTATGAATGTCAAAATGTATTAAAGAGTAAGAGAAAATCGAAACATGCATAAAAACGCAAGAAAACTGAACGCTGAAAAATGCAGAACTCTCGAGAACGTAAAGGCATGTAAGAAAAAAATCATTAGGTGCATAAAATAAACGCAAAATAAAAAAAACACAAATCTTATTAGAACGCAAAAACGCATTAAAACGCACAAATACAACCCCACAAAATCCTCAAATCGCAACAAAAAATCCCCTAATAACACACAAGAAAAATACACTAAAATAAAACACAAACGCACAAAAGGACGAAAAAATAAAAATAATTTTTTTTTATTAAAACTTCATTATTATCTTAGAGTAAAACTTATTATCTTCTAAAGTAAAGGTCCTTTAGAGTTAAACTTGCTTATCATTGAGTTAAAGTAGCTTATGGTCTTAATACTCAGAGGTGTGTGGTGAGGGGACAAGATCAAGGGGCTGAGAAACATATTGCGTTACATTTTCATACGTATCCTCTCCGTCTTGCTAACAGGGATCCGTCAAGGCGGCTGGCTGACTGTGGTATCACTCTCTCTCTCTCTCTCTCTCTCTGTCTCTCTCTCTCTCTGTCTCTCTCTCTCTCTCTCTCTCTCTTAACACTTCAACATTAATACTTCGATGTGATAACTCCACAAGTTTATTATTCTCAAAAGTTTCTGGGATAAAATTTGACATTATCACATTGTGTAAGGTGTGCTGTAAGGTGCGTGTCTCAGAGGCCAAACCTGCTAGCATATATACTTGATGTGTTTCAGAGACCAAACCTGCTAGCATGTATACTTGATGTGACAGGTGTGTGTATCTCAGAGGCCACACCTTCTAGCATGTATACTTGACGTGTTAGGTGTGTCATAGAGCCCACATCTGCTGTAAATGTTGGTAATACCTGTTTTCAGTATATTTCTTTACACCAGTCTTGTTTCTGTTGTAAAAAGTGTTTTAAGTAATTTTATTCACAAGAGCTGTTCTACTATTATATATATTTTGATTAAATGATGTAAACTGTTATAAGTCAGAGGGAGAGAGAGAGAGAGAGAGAGAGAGAGAGAGAGAGAGAGAGGAGTATAGTAATTAGTGTTAAATATACAGTGTAGTTTATATGTATTCGTGGTTACAGACACAATTATGGTAGTTTACACTTCAACAACCTAATTACCTTAATAACATCATACACACTGCAA
Organism: Homarus gammarus; assembly: GCA_958450375.1. Classification (NCBI taxonomy): domain Eukaryota; kingdom Metazoa; phylum Arthropoda; class Malacostraca; order Decapoda; family Nephropidae; genus Homarus; species Homarus gammarus. The sequence goes on along the minus strand of CAUDMG010002775.1, from coordinate 965,238 downwards.
ATAACAACATATAAACAATATATAAACAACATCACAAACAACATAATAACAGCTGTTTGGTTTTTTCCCCTTCCAAACAAACTCTGTACTTGCTGCTTGTTGTATCCTCTGTAAAGCACTGAATTGAAAGCTTTTTGGTGAGCACGAAACGAAACTAAGAAAAAATCCATGTGTTTGGTTTGAAATAATTAATAGTTCATTCTTATAGAGAAATAAATCAGATTGGCTTCTTTTTTTCCTGCTATGAAATTGAATATAAAATCTCTTGCTGTGTGTGTGTGTGTGTGTGTGTGTGTGTATGTGTGTGTGTGTGTGTGTGTGTGTGTGTGTGTGTGTGTGTGTGTGTGTGTCTATTTCTCTTTCCCTTTTCTCTTCCTCATCTCTTTCTTTTTTCTTTTATTTTTCTCCTCTCCTCTCGTCTATCTGTTTGTCTGTCTGTCGTTAGATGAGGTGTATTATTTTTTGTATTAAACCTTCAAACAATATATACAATACTTGCTATCCTGAAATAAAATAACACAAATGAGTTAACGTTTCGGGGAGTAAATAAGATTTTTAACTTTGTCACCCGAGAAAATTTTAAATAGATCGTAAACGAATTATGTAAGAGACGAAGTAGATGAGAGTTTGAGATTGTCTTCCTCTTCCTTCTTCTCCCTCTTCCTTTTTCTCTTCTTTCTCTTCCTTCCTCTTCTTCTTCTCTTCTTTTTCTCTTCTACCCATTCCCTTTTTATGTGCCCTTTTTCTCCTCCACTTTCTCCTCCTTCTCCTCCTCCTCTTCCTTTCCCTTCTCTTTCTCCTCCTCCTCCTCCTCTTCCTGTCCCTCCCCTCGGGCAGGATTTGATCTTTACCTTTAACTTTAAAAATGTCTTAAATACTGATCTTCGACGCATAAACAGCCAGACAGTCATGCACACAGACAGCCAGAGAGACAAGATAAAGACAGACATGCACACAGATAGAGCGAAAGTTAAAAAATGAGGTATTCAATGGAGAGAGAGAGAGAGAGAGAGAGAGAGAGAGAGAGAGACCCTTTTCATTTCATCTCATTAATGCGTTAAGTGTAGGCAAGAAGGTTGGTAGTTACACCCTCTCCCTTCCCTCAACACCCTCTCCCTCCTTCCATCACTCCAAAACTCTCCCCCTGCCTTCCCTCTAATAACCCTCCCCTTCCCTCCAATATCCCTTCCCTTCAATACCCCCTCCCTCCAATACCCAACCCTCCTTCAAATGTCCTCCGCCTTCCTCCAACCAATACCATCCTCCTCCCATCCCCTCCCCCCACCCTTTCCACCTCTTCCTATCCTTTCAAATACCCTTCCTCCTCCTCCCTCCAATACCACCCCCCTCCCATCACCTCCCCTCACCCCTTCCACCTCTTCCTACCACCCCCCCTCTCCAACCCTTCCTCGTCCCTCCCCCCCCCCTCCTCGCCAGGTGTACCAGGTAATATCTAGGTGTGGGTCATCTTTCACGTATCACCTCTTTATCATTTTCCAGATTGAAGTATGGCTGACAAGGTTTATTAATGTTGTGTGTGTGTGTGTGTGTGTGTGTCTGTGTGTGTTGTGTGTGTGTGTGTGTGTGTGTGTGTGTGTGTGTGTACATGCATTTAATCTTACATACTTACATTCTTTCGCTTTCACTGTCTTCTTTTTTCTTATACACACAAGACTGGTCTGTCTGTCTGTTTGTCTGAGTGTCTGTCTGTCTGTCTGTCTGTCTGTCTCTGTCCACACTATCACTAAATAAACGCCATTATATATTACAAGTCGTGACAACCACAAACAAGTGAAGCTAAACAAACAAACAGTGTTATTGCTTCATCCAGAACAATCAGTGTTACTTTTGTCCTTTTATTTACTTACTAAGAAAATACACTTGTAAATAGTTATTATTTACCCAATTATATTTTATCGATTCAGATATAATCACATGGGTAGAAAATTACGGAGATATATGAATGATTACGGAACATTAGTTGGATTTATAGGTCACCTGAGGATTAGTCACTCCTAAGCGTAATTCACCTGATGATTAAACTCCCTGACGATACCTAATCGAACCTAACCAGACCAAACCAAACCTAATCTTACCTAACCTCACCCAACCTGACCTAACCTAACCAAACCAAAACTGACCTAACGTGACCTAACACAAGTTGAACTACCCTACCCTACCCTACCCTACCCTTATTTGGTTTACACTGGATGATTTTCTTCAGCACGTAGAGAACACCGTACAGAAGTGGTCAGTAGATTTTCTCCACTCATGTACGAGTATATGTCTTCTGTACTGTTTTCTATGTAAAATCAGTGGCTGTACCTGTGTCTGTAACTGTACGTGTAGATGCACCTTTGTCTGAAGCTGTACGTGTAGCTGTACCTTTGTCTGAAGCTGTACTGTGGTTTCTAAGTAAACATAGTAAGTGAATAATTTAGTAGGTTTGTTAAAAAGAAATCAATGTTCGTGGCTCTTATAAATTAAATGAAATACAATAGATGTATACGTGTGTGTGTGTGTGTGTGTGTGTGTGTGTGTGTACAAAAGAAGTGGTATAAATAACACATAAATAACATAACATTCATCATGGCTGTATACTGTACTCACTGTACTTTGAAATCACTGTAGTTATATTTTTAAATATTTAATATCGTTGTGAAGTATATGAAGTGAAGTACAACATTCACTCTATTTACAGGAGGAATGTTGGAAGGAGATGTGCTCGGTGTGGCATGCTTAAGGTAAATAAAGGTTGATTGTGTACTGTAGTTTGAGTAAATAAATTGTTGTGATTGTAAAAAGTGTAAAATGCATTGTATAATATGTGGGTGGTAGGTGTGAGAATGTAGGTTGGGAGAGATATTGTTGGCACGTCATTCAATAGGGTGAATATAAATAGCCTTCAGCGTGTATAAGAGGAGCGCCGCGGGGCAGGAGGGGAAGCAAGGAGGTTGACCTGGTGAGCCCTCCGTCAGAGCTAGCGACTCTCGGCACCACCACCGTTGACTCGGGTGTGCGCCGTGACCGAACAACAACAACACAACAGTTGTCGTCGCGAGCGAACAAGTGACGGTCGGTAAGCGCACGGCTCCCCCCCCCCCCCCCGTCCTTCGTGCACACACACACACACACTCACACACACCACCACCACCACCTACCTACCTCTCTCACTCCCCTCGGCCACGCGTTGTAACTAGTCGTTCAGTCCCCTCCGCCTCAACAACATGTCCCCTCACATCTGCAGTGGTCTCCCCTCGCGGGCCCGCTACTAGCGAGCTAACACTCCTGCCGCCTCCACAGCCCAGCGGCCGCTATTTACCCCCAACAATACGTGGTTTTTAATGATATATCTCCGCTTTTTTGGGCCTCTGAGGGGAGAAGAGCGAGTGTGTGTGGAACTCAGAAAGTAAGACGAGATGTTTGTCTAGCTGTAACTCGCAAACAGGAAATGTTAATGGAGTTTTAAGAGGCGTGCGTTGTGGTGTCGGTCGCCAGGCTGGTGTGTGGTGCAACAAGAAGTGTCCCCCAGCGAGGCTCTCACCGTCGTGCTCTTGTAACTTGGGTCTTCCTGGCCACCCCGAATTGTACAGCCAGGTAATGTCACCAACGAGTTATATGACAAATTTGTTTATGACACTTTAACTAGTTTCTGTCACGTGTAAAGGATGTTTTTATACACTTTTATGCTTCTTTTACTTCCCCACAATTTCTAATTTTTTTTTTATCAAACGCGACAAAAATAAAAGTGTCAACTGTATGGTGGCTTCAACTTGGTACGTAAAACGAGGCGATTTATCTTTGCGTTTAGTTATTCTCGCTTTTAACTCTTGCAAGTCATTTATGTCGTCTACATTTTTTTCACGGCACTTCCCTTTGATATCGTGGCGTGGGCGACTGTCAAGAAATAATCCGGGTTTTTTTCCCCCGCTGGTGTTTAACCTTACCAGTCGTTGATTAGCGGTGATGACACTACATTATCATACTGCATAAATCATATCACCCCTACAGGTTAAAATAATAGGCCTAATAATAAAAAAAAAGAACAAAACGCCATACTTAAATAATCCTCACAGATTTATCAGCGGTGACTTAATTATTACCTATGATTTCAATACTGATGAATATGAAAAAAAAAAACATGTGACCCGACGTTCAGAAACACATCACATTACACGACACAGGTATTATATTAACCCTGATGTTTGTATATACTGTGGGATTATTCTCTGATTGGTGGGAAAGTTACACGTTAGTTGGTACCGCTCGTTATAAAAGCCTTCGACCTAATCTAACTACCTTTGACCTGTTATTTAAAGGCTGTGTATTTCGTTCCCATCAAGGTTGAAAGTATAGGTGCTCGATCTCTCTCTCCCTCTCTCCCTCAGGTCATAAACACTAGGTATAAATTAATCAGTTAAATATATTTATAAATTCTACGCTGAATGATATATATACTATTAAGAACAGGTAGACAACGAGGGCAATTATCATGGTCATTTGAATGTGATGTGTGTGAATATTTACTAGTCCGTGGTACATCACACACACACACACACCACACACACACACTGGCGGTAAACAGTAGACCAACATCGCATCATTTACAACATCACCATCATAAACGCGAGAAATAAATACCTAATCAACGCAACATTAAACATCTGTAACATTTAATTCTGTGTTTCGGGTGAATAATAATTGAAAGGGGAAGAGGAAAGGGGGGGGGGGGAGGGAGAGAGATATTAAGGCCAGATAGTGTTATATATTTCCCTTTAGCAGTGACGTGTGTTATTTATAGTGATAAGTCAATGTAACAGAAACAAATACTTTATCACGGTAGGAAATGCCTATGGTATTTTATGAGTGAATGTTGTATGTGAGTCAAGATATAAATGTTAGAAATATGTGTAGAAAAGCTTAGAAGAGGAATTTCCCTTCGTTGGGTGAGAGTAGCCCACGGGGATGAGAGGAAGGGGAGGAGGAAAAGATCGAGTAAATATGTGATATAATTATTCTAGGAGAAATGAATGTCTGGTCACTATTACGTTCTATAATATGGGATAAAAAAAATATATATATATACTGGGAAGTAATGGATTTGGTGATGATGCTCTGAGGCGGTGAATATATTTATCGTTGTATAGACCGGAGGGGTGTAGGTGGGTGAAAAAAACCCCATTCTAATCTAGTGTAAAATTCTTGTGTATTGTGAGTCTAATGCTGAACGCAATCAATAGTTTTAATTAAAGAGAAGATGATGTAAAAAAATAAAATAAACGTAAACACGAGGGTGGTGAGGAAGTGAATGTCATAAGGAACGTTAGACGACTCCTGATGTTCCTTACACCAGAAGAAGAAACGTGTGTAAATTCTGGTAGAAAATGGTCAATGTTGGGAGACTTGAACGGGGGGGCGGACGGCGGTTGGTTCTGCTCCACAACCACCACCACCACCGCCGCCGGCAGCAGTCACCACCAACCCCCTTGAGAAACCGTTCGCTATCTCCTACCTTTCTTATATCTCAAAGAGTTCTCCTGCCGGGGTAACATGTAGTATAGGTCCTCATTTCACTTTGTGTCGTGTTGTATGAAGTAGAATTAGAGTATTAGCGATAGTGTAGGTGTTTAGCGGTGGAGGGTGACTGAGTGAGCGGGAGTCAAGCGTCTGGTGGTGCCGGGCTCTTCACTTCTGTTTAAAAGTGTATATATAAGCGGTGGTGTTTTATAAGAGGAAGCCTCGGTAACAATTGATTTTATAAGTAAAAACCTTGGTAACATAATACGTTATATAAGTGGAAACCTCATTAACATTTGTTGTTTATAAGTAGAAACTTCGGTAACCAAATCCATTCTTATCACTAACTTACACACTTAAAAGAGTAAATAAAATTATACAGATTTAAATTTCATGTAGACGCTCGATAAAAGTAGCCCACTCACATAGTAAACACACTCACTGAACAAGTAGATAAGTGTAGACAAATTAACGCCTCCCAAATAAGTACACCATGCAATCTGCTCGATATGTTCTATGTGGTGGTGTACTTATTACACTGCAGTACAAGATATTACAGTGTGTTTATATTTGAAGGAAGTAGAGATATTTATTCTCACCAACCTGACAAGATATTAGTTCTCAATCGAGAGTACCAGATTCTAATGTCAACGTACTCAAGGGGTCGTTGTACTTCAGGGGTTAGGGGGTTTCGTACTCAAGAGGGAAGGGTCGCTGTACTCAAGGGGTTAGTGACCTCGTACTCAAGGGTTAATACTTGAGCTGTTTGGGATTTTGGTTATAATGTATCATTTAATAAAGGATATAGCATTGTGGCTTCGAATTATCACAGGGATTTTTCTCGGGTACATTTTGTCTTGTGGGATTTTTGCGGTAAAATTCCGTCTGGTGGGATTTTCTACAGTAAAATTCCATCTGGTGGGATTTTCTGCAGTAAATTTCCGTTTTGTGGGATTTTCTGTGGTAATCTGTCCATTGGGAAATTTTGCTGTTTTATTTTGTCCATTGGGATTTTCTGTGACATTATTCCGTCTTTTGGGATTTTCTGCCGAAAAATATTGTCCAGTGGGATGTTTTACGGTAAGATATTGCTCAGTGGGATTATTTTTAGGTAATATTCTGTCCAGTAGAATTTTCTGCGGTAAAACATTGTCTAGTAGGACTTTCTGCGGTAAAATCCCGTCTCTTGGGATTTATTGCCGTCTTTTTTTGATCCGGCTGGATTTTCTATGGCAAAACAATGAGCAGTGGAATTTTCTTCCATATAATTTTGTTTATTGGGATTTTATTGGATAGTATTCAGTCTTGTGGAATTTTCTGCGATAATATTTTGTCCTGCGGGATTTTTTTTATGGTGGTACTATGTCCACACGTCTACAAGATCACAAACACAATCCCCATCACCACCTTTAGCTAACACAGTCGTTTTTATGTCACACCTCGCACATAGATTTGACACTTTGAGAGATAGCGATCCTTTCCTCTCTCAGGCATCACGAGACTGAACCTAGACGAGAGTAATCGAGAGACAAACCTAGAGCGAGACATTAACCAAGAGAGAGAGACGGGACAGAACGAGAGACAGAGAACAAGAGCGAGACTGAGTGTGACAGAGCAAGACTGAACAGAAAGAGACGAGACTGAGAACGAGACGAGACCAAGAGAGACATAGATAATACTAAATAACTGATGAATTATGTATGCGATGACAATGAGTGGATTTTAACTTATATAAATTTTTAATTCAGAGAAAATGAATAATTGATACAAAACTGATAATATTGAAATGTAAAGTTAACAGATGATATTTAAAGTTTGTCGAAGGAACTGAATCAGAGTAAATAATAGATTAAAGTAAAAATTAATAGTGATTTTTGTATTTTTTATATTGATGTAGTTTGTAGAATAGTGATGAGTAGATTAGAGAAATTGAAAAGTCTTATTGGGTTTTTCATGTTGATAATTACAGTCTTAGGTTAGGTTAGGTAATTAGTTGTATTTTAGGAGAGAACGAAGGAATTATGAAGTGAATGACGTTAATAACAACATAAGGACAGAGAAGTGTATAGAGGGGAATGAATAATACTGTAATGAATTAATAAATAAAGGACTTTTGTGTACGTATGTTGTATGTGTGTGTAAATATTATGATACAATTTATAACACAAGACAAGAGAGGATGGATAATAGAAGAGTAGGAATTATATCACTTAATTGTATATACATATATATTTTGATGTGCTGTGTGTTGACGATGGTTCTGAAGTGCTGTAATTCATTATTCAGGGGACCATGGAAATATTGGGCAAATGAATCGCATAATTTGAATATTAATGAGGGTAATTGTTACAGTACAGCGATTATCAAGTCCAGGTGTTTAACTATCAAAGGTTGTGTTCTAAATGAGTTTCCCCTTATTAGAGATGTAAGGTGTGTGGTGGCTGTGTGGATACAGCGCTCGGCCATGTCCTAAAGGCTTACTGGTTCGATCCAAAGGTACCTAACCTAACCTAACTTTAGTGAATGCTCATCCATATACAGTAGCATACACGGCATCAACCATCAAGTATGCTGATGTGATTTACGATAGCTAAAAAAAATTTCAATTGTTTGCTGTAGCTCACGTGATTCATAGCTAAGTTTATAGCTCATACCAAAGCTATACTGAGATTCAATATATAGACCATTTTTGTAACTATTTTTTTTTGTCTCCTGATCTCATTCTTGCGATTTTATTATTTTTTTTTCTTACAGTCTCGTTCTTGTGATTCTTATCTCTTTTTGTCAAATTTGTCTCATTTTTGTGATTTTTTTTTTTTTTTTTTTGGGGGGGGGGGGGGGGAGGGGCTCTTTTTGTGTCTCATTCCTGTGTAAGATTCTAAAGGCATCACCAGAGACTTGATACAGAAACTGGAATCACCTGAAGAATCCCCACCCTAGTTTATTTCACCTAAAGATTAATCACCCTAACACTAACCTAATATAACCTAACGATAACCTAATCTAACCTCATCTAAGGTAACCTCACCACACCACACCTAACCTAACCAAACCAAACCTCACCTCATCCCGCCAATAGTGTTAAGGTGATTTAGACTTCAGGTGAATTAAGCTGGGGTGGAGATTCTTCAGGTGATCCAGATGTGTTGTGTTAAGGAAATACTGTGTTTACCTGTCGGCTGGTATACGTTCTATAATGTATCCGTGACCAACTTATCGATCTTGTCACGTTGTTGATGTGTTTGTTTACATATTGCGGTGTTTACATATTGCGGTGTTTACATGATTTGTTCTAGACAGTCTATAATTTATTCTACGATATTAAATGATTTACAATGTTACGCTGTTTAGGGTATAGGCATTTACAGTATTACGTATTAAACGATTTGCATTCTTTTTCCGTTTACAGTGTTATATTTTTTACAATAAATAAACGATATTACTAAGGCTGGTATGCTAGTGTTAAGTAAGGTGCAGTAGCTTATTACAGTAGTGTGTTATTCATGTGGTTGTTACTCAAGATACTACTGGAAATATCGGCAATGTAGTTATCAGTGTTGATATATTTAGTGTTTTTATTTACACTTACGCTAAAGAGGTTGTTTAATGACTGATTAGATTAATTTTTGAAAAGTCTGTATGTCGCTTATTATTATTATTATTATTATTATTATTATTATTATTATTATTATTTTTATTTTTATTATTATTATTATTATTATTATTTGTTGCCAAAGTATTATTGTTAGCATCAACATTTATTTAAAAAAATCTTAAATAGTCTGTTATTTTAAGATCAGATTTTCATATAGAAAATGAATAGGAGTCATTCTTCCCTTCAGGACCAAAGTGACGTATCTCCTTATGTTAAATTGGTGAAGACTAGTGGGCCTACTAGCCTAGAATACGCGTTTAAAGACCATAGCTAGTTGTTGAATCGCAGTATTACTTAGAATACGCGCTTAAAGATCCTAGTAGTTGAAGCGCAATAATACTTAGAATACGCCCTTAAAGGCCATAGCTAGTTGTTGAAGCGCAATACTACGTTATAACTCAGAATATTTCGGTGATTAAGAAGTGATGTATATATATATATATATATATATATATATATATATATATATATATATATATATATATATATATATATACATATATATATATATAAAGAATTATAATTTATAGAAGTGCGAGTGTTACTGGCGGCGGGAACGTGACCGCAGCGTAACAAATATAGACGAATTACATAATAAATAGATTCAAATGTTATTGTTACATAGTAAAATGATATATGTTGCGAGGAAGAAATAGAATAACAATGATAAATATACAAGAGTACGATAAAGTAATAATAATAATAAATATAATAACGCAAGGAATCAAATATATTTTAAGTCATTTTAGATAAACAAAAAATACATAACAATAAATATAATCTTGGGGGTAAATTTAGGAAAGCAGAATTACAGCATTTTTTTTTAATTTAGGAAAGCAAAAGTACATTACGGGATTCTTTTAATTTGGGAAAGAAAAGATATAGTACAATTAATCAAAGTATATTTTTATAATTTTAGGAAAGCCAAAAAAAAAGGACTTAGACAATAAATGAAGAAAAGAGCTAAAACATCTGACAGAGTTGAGGATTTCTTAATGAGGTCGGTGTGAAAGTGTGTGTTCTTCTGTTCCCAGGAAGACGAAGACGATTTATAAGAATTAGTAAGATGATGATGATGGTGACGATGGTGTTGATGGTGATGGTGGTGACGATGATGATGGTGATGGTGGTGACGATGATGATAACCATAAAGGTGATAAAGAGGGAATAACAAAAGATAATAATCATTCTTACACGATCTCACCACCAGTTGATGCTCACGTGAATATCTTCTTTACGTCTGTGTTAATATTCTTGGTGTTGGTGTCAGTTGTTGGACGCGTTAAGGCGGTAGGTATACTGTATATTGTACAGCTCCTGACGTTCCTGACGCGGCGGGAGTTGAAGGTGAGGGAGGGGGGACACACGTCAGGAGGAGAGGCAGATCGAAGAAGTTGGAAACATCTAATATGGGTTTAGTAAGTTTGTGAAGACTCAGGTACGATGTAGATTAAGAAGAGATGAATTATTTCTCTCTCTTGAGTGACAATGTTGTGTGGAGGTTTATAGCTTGTGGTCTGTGAGAAACGTGACTTGTAAGATATTCATATGACTTGTAAGATATTGATATGACTTGTAAGATATTGATATGACTTGAAAGATGTTGACGTGACTTGTAAGATGTTGATGTGACTTGTAAGATGTTGATATGACTTGTAAGATATTGATATGACTTGTAAGATGTTGATATGACTTGAAAGATGTTGATGTGACTTGTAAGATATTGACGTGACTTGTAAGATGTTGAGAAGACTTGTAAGATGTTGACATGGCTTGTAAGATGTAGACATGAGCCTGAGCCGTAAGGTATGCAGAAAGTCGAGAAAAAAAATAAGTTGAATTTCTTAGAGATAAATTTCGTGTTAAAATATCCAACAGAAGGAATCCGTAAATATTGAATGTAGGTAAAATGTTTTCCTCGTCATCATAGAGAAGTTGTTAGGTTAATATATTTCATGATGCCTTAAAATGTGAATTATATAGCTGCTATGTGATGAAATATATTTGGTAGTAATGATAGTTAGGAGGTTTAGGTTGTTTTTTTCTTGGGGTGGGGGGGGTGGGGGTGTTCTTCTATCAACGACAAGCTGACCTAATAGTGTACCTATGAGAGTAGAAGTGGCAACGTACAAATAAAGAACCCAGTCCACACGTCCAATCGATAATCAATTTTTTTCCCCATTCACACAATCTCTTATTTATCTTTACCAATACAATTAATGTTACTCTTATGATTTTTTTTCTCTCTCTCCTATGACCGTCAAGGAAGGGGACGACGAGACATTGTTACTGGTTCATGAATAAGTAAGATAGTTAACCAAGGCTAGCTTAACCCACACTCGGGGTATTCATTCGGTTTATGTTCTCCTGGTAATGAGTTAGCACAGGTATTCAAACACCTGATACATTTATCATGTTATTATTTATTTATTTATGCTGTCTGGGGGGGGGGGGGGGGTCACATGTCGGGAGTTTCACATGTGTATTGGTAGTGCTTGAGGCGAGTGTATTAATTGCTGTTATTATTATTATTATTATTATTATTATGATTATTATTATTATTGTGGTGGTAGAAGTAGTTGCAATAGGACTAGTAGTAAATAATAGCAGTGGTAACATTAAGCAGTAGTTATAGTAGTAGTAGTACAGTAAATATTATTAATAGAAATAGTAGCATTAAATAGCAAGAGTAGCAAGTAAGCACAAGAAGACACTTAATTCAGAGACGGAAAAAAAAACGAATGAGAGGAATTTATTTAAAATTCTTATTCAGCTTCGTGCATAAGACGCGCTAGACAGAGAGAGAGAGAGAGAGAGAGAGAGAGAGAGAGAGAGAGAGAGAGAGAGAGAGAGAGAGAGAGGCGTGTTTACCTGGGATCAATTTCTAAACACGTTTCCAAAGCAACGATTAAATTAATAAAAGCCAACCTTTATTCACCACGGCATTCCCTCACGCGACACACACATGCAGTTACTGGTGGCTGGCTAAGATTCACGTCTTCCTCCCCACTCTCTCTCTCTCTCTCTTGCACACACACACACACCAGCAAAAAACCTTCCATCTCTCTCATCTCTCCATCTCACATCACCAACAATCTCTCCCTCTCTCTCTCTCTCTCTCTCTGTCTCACACACCCTCACCTACCCTTCCCTCCCTTAAACCCCTATACTTACCCCCCGATTCTCACCCAGTCACTCTCACATTCCCTCCCTTCCTCACTCACCCACACACACGATAGAGAATTGTTTTTTTCTCTTTGTTAGTATTATCACCCCTCCCCCCCCCCCCCACTATCAAGTTTACACAGAGGATCGTAAATTCAGAAATGATATTGTTGGTAGCGTGTGTGTGTGTGTGTGTGTGTGTTGCCGATGTCGTATGAAAAAAAAAGTATTTCTAACAGTCGCCACTCGTATGGTCATTTACTTAAAAGCCTTTTTTGTTTTGAGGGTGAGAAGGGAGGGAGGGTAGAGAGGGGAGAAGGAGAGAGGAAGGGAATAGTTTGATCAAGAAACACCCCTTCACTCTTCTTCCTCCACACCTCCCTACCACTACAACCATCACTACACCATCACCCTCTCCTGCACCACCCCCCCTTCCTCTACCCCCCTTCTTCCCCCACACACACTTAATAATAAAAAATAGTTTCCGAAGGTTCTGAGTCACGCGTGGTTTTCGTAGTTCTGATGTGTTGTGCGCTGCGCGTGTCTGGGAGGTCACATACATCACGGAGATTATAGTGTCAGGTCTTTAACTTTGGTACATATATTCAGGAGGTAAGTGACAGTTGTTGTGGACCATTGTTGACATATCTTACTAACTACTATTGGTATAAATGTTATTGTTTTGGGGGGAATAGGTTATTGATATTACTGACTGAATAACTACTGCTATCGGTGGGTGTAACTATCAACATTTCTCCCTAACTACTATCGGTGTAACTATCATTATTTTTACTCATTAATTTACTACTACTATCTGAATAACTATTATGGTCGAAGTGTCAGGTTATTATCATGTTAGGCAGACTCTCTCTCTCTCTCTCTCTCTCTCTCTCTCTCTCTCTCTCTCTCTCTCTCCTTCGTACCCAAAACAAAACTTTCATTCGTCTTATAAATCATTAATAGGTCATGACGCCATTATATATACACAAGACTTTAGCCACTTAAAGAAACCACAAAAGCCTTTAGCCACACACAAAACAGCGGTCACGAACGGTAGCAGGCCTTAAATAAATTACCTTTTTTCTTTTTTTCTTTTTTATTCATCTTTTTATTTAATTTCTGGAGGGTTGTATAATCTAGCATATAATTATCGGGTCATTCGTATGTATTTTTATGAGCAGTTAACTAGCACTTTAACTGAATCAATTTGAAAAGTGTGTGTACCATGAATATATTTATGGATGAGGGGAAAAATAAATATAAATATATAAATATATATTTTGTGTGTATATATACTGTATATAGAGAGGCATGCATATTCATATACAACTTTTTAATCAAGCCCCTTCCCCCCAATACCAGTATTAACATCTGGCGGGGATTTTCCAAATGTATATTTTTCACCCGATGAATTTTCGCGCGCTTTTTTTTTTGAGACAGGCATCTTTTGGAGGGTTTTTTTTTGGAGGGAATTTTCTGGTGGGCTTCTTTTGGCTTTTTTTTGGCGGGCTTTTTTGGCGGGCTGTATTAAGTGGGTTTTTTAGCGCAGCTTTTTGGAGGCATTTTTGGCGAGTATGTATCGGTGGTCATTTTATTATTTATTTTAAAAGTTTTAAAATATATTCAAGATAAAGTTATATGGTATCTTTAATCCTTGTTCAGTAGGAGAATGGAATAAAGGGACATTTTAAGCATCTGGCGGACTGGTGCCTGCTGGTGAGGTAATGTGATATTGTGGCAAGTGGGATGTATTCCATTCAGGAGAGAGAGAGAGAGAGAGAGAGAGAGAGAGAGAGAGAGAGAGAGAGAGACCCTCATTTCAGTAAGCTGTGTCCTGGGTGGTGTTGCCTAATTACTGTTCATGGGTGGTGAGTCTACTGGGCTCTAACAACACTCACTACCCCGCCCTCCGCCCTCTTGACTAGTGTGTGTATGACCCAGTTCCTTGTGATTTCTGGCGGTGACTCTTAACTTAACCTAACCTGACACTAACTTCTCAAAACCTAACCTAACCAAACCTACACTACACTACCCCCCCTCCTCCCCTCCACGTAACGCTAGGATGGTTAATAATCTTTAGGTGAAATTAACTAGGAGAGGTGGTAGGGAATATTCAGGTGATCCGGGATATCTTTCACCAATTTTTTCCCCCGGGTTTTCTATATCACCATCAACAATTTATTTAGGTTTTGACCTTAGAGTTGACTGCATTATTATAGTTTAAACTCCGGTGATACATGTGACGTTATGGTTGTTAGGTTATATGTGTGGTTGTTAGGTTATATATGTGTGGTTGTTAGGTTATATATGTGTGGTTGTTAGGTTATATATGTGTGGTTGTTAGGTTATATATGTGTGGTTGTTAGGTTATATATGTATGTGGTTGTTAGGTTATATATGTGTGGTTGTTAGGTTATATATGTATGTGGTTGTTAGGTTATATATGTGTGGTTGTTAGGTTATATGTGTGTGGTTGTTAGGTTATATATGTGTGGTTGTTAGGTTATATATGTGTGGTTGTTAGGTTATATATGTATGTGGTTGTTAGGTTATATATGTATGTGGTTGTTAGGTTATATATGTGGTTGTTGGGAGATATATGTGGGTGTTGAGAGAACTACTTGTCTCTATTTATTATGTATCTTTCGCCAGAGTGAATAGTTCGCCCACCTCCTCTTCCCTTCTCGTGATGATCTGTCTAATAAAAACAAAGTTCTTCTAATTTGGCGAGACAGTAATTTATCTCAGTCACCATCAGGCGTTCTCATAACTGGAAGGTCGGAGGTAAAAAAAAAAGAAAATCACGTTCGCGACTTTGAACATCTGGATTCTGAGTACCAACGGATATGTAAACAAACCTGAGCGCGCCACCAGCCAACACAATTAAAAAAATCACCCGGGACTGTTCCTACACTACCCGTCGGAATTTCAGGAGACATATTTCAGTAGCCATGCATATTTAACCCCAAAACACAGTATCGCAATTATAAACTGTAGAGCGATTCGTTTGATAAAAAATAAAAGGAAAAAAAATGGCTATTCGATATCTCTTCGTAAATTAATGGGAATTTCTTGCAAATGAAGCGACGGATGGGTTATGATGAATTAATAAATGTCATGACAAGGGCGGTGTATTTATTTACTGAATTTTTAAGTGGGTCGCTGGTCGTTGGGTCAGGTTTGCCGCCGACCCCGCCAATCGCCTCTACCAGCAACCGAAATCGAGATCACGAAGATAAAAAAAATATTCACTTCAAGTATATATTTACACACTAAGTATATAAAAACAATATAGTAGAAATATCATAAAAGACAATATTTAAACCTATATAGTGAAATAAATTGACCTGAAACCTACTAAACGAAAAGTAATTAGTTATAAAATACAGGTGCAATAATTAACGCTTGGTGACAACATCATACAGGTAGTGCTCAGACGTATAGGTGAGAGATAGGTATTTAATATTAACTTAGCGGGATTCTAGACACGGTGAGCAGTCTTTTCCTGGTTCTGTCTTGATGTAATTCTTTGATATTTTATCAAGGCTATTATTTTGAGGGGTTTCTAATATCTGTTTGGGTTTCTAATTTATTTTTGGATTTCTAATTTATATTTGGAGGGTCTAATTTATTTTGGGGGTCTAATTTATTTTGGGGGGGTCTAATTTATTTTGGGGGTCTAATTTATTTGAGGGGTTCTAATTTATTTTGGGTCTAATTTATTTTGGGGTTTCTAATTTATTTGGTGGTTTCTAATTTGTGTTTTGGTTTTTAAGGTTTATATAGTAGGTTTTAGGAAGTTGAGATGTGAGTATACCATCATCTAAATTATTTTCTATGTTTTTTACTAATACAAAACAATGCATTATTATACAAATTTATAATAATAATAATAATAATAATAATAATAATAATAAAACCAGTAACATAAATAACAATAGTAATAACAGAAAATCACTAATTTAGCAATAAATTCATAAACAAATACAAAGTAAATAAACAAATATATACTGAAGAACAAAAGCAACAACAGTGTCCAAAAACTGTCCGTATCTCATCATCGAAACCAAAACAATGGAAAACAAAAGCTATCGATCAGACTCAAACAATAGAACGATAACGTAACACAAATTGTTCCCTCAGTTTTGTTCTCAAACATAGAACGAATAATTTTGACAGCAAATCACAACATTCTGAATTGTTTATTGTTGTTGTGATGTTATTTAAAGACGATTAGAAATTGTAAGCCATAAATAACACATCAATCACCATCTCCACCACTAACAAGCATAATGACCAAGCAATCACAATATCCCTTACCACACCTTCCTCCCTTCACTAGTATTTTAACCCATCAATCACCATCCCGCGTCAATTACAAGCATAACACACCAATCACCACCCCCATCACCTATAAGTAAATATCAATCACCATCCCCCATAATTACCCGTTCAATCACCCACTCAACAATTTTTTATTATCTTTCATATCAAATTAAGCAAAAAATCACCACTAACACTGTACAGGTCGTCGTTCAGGTGGTTGTTGGACCTAGCAGCTAACCCGTTTGGGACGTGTGGGACTTCAGTAGTTGTCGTGTGATTCAGTGGGGACAGGTCCTGAGTTACCGGCCATTTTTAACTTGTTTCGCCTGATTTATTTTCTCCTGGGAAGACTCGGGTTAGATTTTTTTTTTTTAGCTGTAGTTTTGGTGTGTGTGTGTGTGTGTGTGTGTGTGTGTGTGTGTGTGTGTGTGTGTGTGTGTGTGTGTGTGTGTTCCTAAGCCTCTTTCTCTCTCCCTTTATCTGATTATCTCACCCTATCTCTCTTTTCCTCTTTATCTCTCTCTTTCTCTATCTTACTCTCTCTTCCTTTATCCGCTTTTCCAACTTTCTCTCTTTTTACTTATTTTTCCTAAGTATCTCTCTCTCTCTCTCTCTCTCTCTCTCTCTCTCTCTCTCTCTCACCCCTAAATCAATAGCACTGTGCTTTCCAATTTGTTGTGTTAATACAACTGTCGTAGCAGGGGAGGCACCGGGCTGTCTTGTTCCCGCTGTACTTAGAGAGAGAGAGAGAGAGAGAGAGAGAGAGAGAGAGAGAGAGAGAGAGAGAGAGAGAGAGGTTGGTTTCTAGACCCCAGTCATAATAGTGTTAACTTAACCTAAACCAGAAAATACCCAGACTGTTAGGTTAGTTTAGGTAATTAGGTTAAGTTAGGTACGGTAGTTTAGAGTGTCGTCACGGTCCAGCGTACACACACACACACACCTGATGTATTATTTCTCTAAGTTTCAGTAAGTAATTACAAATAAAAGACAAAATCTAGGAAATGAATTTTCTCAAATAAAAACCCAAACCATTTTTTATTAAGAAGATAATGTTTATTTTTACTTCAAATAGTTAAAAAAAATAATAAAAAACTTAACAAACACGTATAACTTTTGTATTGTTTCGAAAATGTTATAGAAATCAAGATAAACAAGGACGAAGATTGAACTATTAGGGCTGCAGAGTCTTTTAGGAAAGAATGTATCCCTCATTTACTAAAAATACTATCTGTTAGGTCAGTAAGGTCAAAGATTTGTTCCTAAGAGTACAAGGTGTTAGTGCTGAAGGAACGACCAAACATACATTATCAACAAACAATTTGATGTTAATTTTGTGTTTGTCTAATAGTGTGTATCTGACATCATGCCTTACCTTAACCAATGACAAGACTGAACCAAGTACTCGACCCAGGTACTAACAAGCACTCGAAGTTAGTTTTGAGTATCCTAAGCCATCTGATTGGTTAACCGAGCTATGGAAAAACCTCGTTAAGTATACAGATAAATAACTTTTAACTCTTTGTTGCGGGATAAGTGAGTTAAGTCATCGTTTAAGAGCTGATGTTGTAGCAAGGGAGGAAATACTGAATACTGTACAGCAATCAGTATATTCCTATGTTTTATTTATATCACCAAGGAACATTTCCATACAAGAGGGCGGTGATTCACTAGCTGATAGCCCATGAGTGTAGCTAATACAACTGTTATATATGAGAGCCATAAGAGAGAGAGTAAGGGTAAGAGAAAGGGGTAGCAAGAGAAAGAATAAGAGAAAGGGGTAGTAATAAAAAGTGAGAGCAAGAGAAAATAAGAGAGTAATAAACAGTAAGAGAAAGAGAGAGTAAGAGAAAGTGAGAGTAAGAGAAAATAAGAGAGAGTAATAAACAGTAAGAGAGTAAGAGAAAGAGAGAGTAAGAGAAAAAGAAAGTAAGAGAAAAAGAAACACCTGCTGTTTTTTTTTCTCACCTGCTTGGGTTTTTTCTCTCACCTGCCTTGGGTGTTTTCTCTCACCTCTTTGGGGTTTTCTCTCACCTGCTGGGGGTTTTCTCTCACCTGCTGGGCGTTCACGGTGATAACATGCCCCCACGCTCAGAGTCCAGGAAGAGAGTTCAGGAGGTTGCTACATCCTCTCCTCTAGGTGGGTTTTAACACAGGCAAAAGCTCACGCCATCACACGTCCTGCTCCGAGACACACTGACAGAAACAATATAACAATAGTAATCTTTAACCTAACTTATACGTATAAAAACCTTAGCCCAATTTAATACACCTTACCTTAGTCTAACCTAATCACATCATTCCTAACTTAAGCAAAACTAACCTAAACTAACTTTAATCTGACCACTTTTTTTCAATAGGTTTCGTTATTTTCAGGAGAGTCCTTTATTTTTACTATGGTCATTGAATTTCAGCAGTCTTTTATTTCCAGTAGTCCTTTAAGTCCAGTAGAGTCCGTTATTCTTAGTAGAGTCCGTTATTTCCTGTTGAGTACATTGTTTCCAGTAGAGTCCGTTATATCCAGTAGAGTCTATTGTTTCCAGTAGGGTCCGTTATTTCCGGTAGAATCCATTGTTTCCAGTAGAGTCTATTGTTTCCAGTAGAGTCCATTATATTCAGTTGGGGTTAGAACATGGAAAATCAAGAAGAAAGACGGAGTATAGAAGAGGTGAGTCGGTGGGTCGCGTTGATTACCTAGGGAAGTTTTTATAATCGGATGACGCCACAAATTGATTATAATTCACAACACAGTACTTATGACGCCCGCTAAAGTACACACTTCTTTTTCACTGTTTTTTGTTTATAGCGCCCGCTCGAACGCACTGAAAATGCCCTCGCGAACGCACTGAAAATGCCCGCTCGAACGCACTGAAAATGACCACTCGAAAGCCTAGAAAATGTCCAACAGTCGAAGATGATGATTTTATTGCACATTGGTTACAGTATTTCTAAAGTGAACGAAGGTATTTGTTTTTCTTAGTTAAAGGTTTGTATTATAAAGAAAGGCGGTGTTATTGGTAATTTGTGAAAGTAGTGAACCCGCGCTCGAATGAATCACATGTTTATTTTTTTTCTTTCCTCTTGAACGCATCAGAAACAACATACCGGTACTCGTTATTTGACTTTGACGGACCATCTGAGACCATTTGTGACCAGATTATACCAACTTAGACGAAATTACAGTATACTACCCATAACTACCATTTTAGACTATCTGAGACCATCTGTAATCACCATCTTCGACCACCTGTGACCATCTGTAACTAGGAAAAATTTTCTAACAATTATTTCGCGTTACAAAAATAAATAAGACTGAAGAAGATCATATATAAAAAAAAAACGATTTGATTCTAGTGTTACTCGAGTTAAGGATTAATTATGAGAAACTACATTAACGATTAGTGCTGTCAGGTGAGCTCGTCTCTCTCTCTCTTTCTTTCTCATTATGTTTCTCATTTTCACTCCCCTTTTCCTTTGTCTTTTTCATTTTCATTGTTTCTCACTCATTTATTTGTTGTATGTTTATATATGACAAGGTGTGGGTGAGACGAAGGGAGAAGAGGAAAGGAGCAGAAGATAGAGGGAAGGAGGAGGAGAAGAAGAGGAAAGGAATAGAGGGAAAAGAGAGAGAGAGAGAGAGAGAGAGAGAGAGAGAGAGAGAGAGAGAGAGAGAGAGAGAGAGAGGGGATTAAATGGAGGCACACAGATGTAGAGAAATAATAAAGAAAGAGAAAATGAGTAAGAGAGACAGAGATAGAGACAGTTGACTATTCATAACCACTACCACCACCTCCACCTTCCCTCAACACACACACACTCACAAAACAACAACCAACGTGTGATATAAACCAATTCAACAATGACTTGAATCGCTGAGTCAACACACAGTCATTCACTCGCACCGCCACGCCCAGCTGTGTGTGTGTGTGTGTGGGTGTGTGTGTGTGTGTGTGTGTGTGTGTGTTTGTGTGTGTGTGTGTGTGTAAATGTTTCGTGACTGTCTCTACTTGTAACTCGAAAACTCTCGTTCTCACGATTACTTTTTTTCCTTTACATCCGTCGAATTCCTCCCGTACGTCCATAAACCTACAGTCTATACTCGATAATTTGTGTTTTCTATATTCTCTATATTTACAATTTTTACTTCTTGTGATGGTAGACTTTTAGCAACACTGTAGGGTGAAATAACGATCTATAGGGTGACGGTAAAAGAGAGCGTAGATTTTTTTAATAGCCATTTAAAATCATGCACATTTTCATCTCACCTGAATATGGAGGAGTGGGCCACACAGCAACAAAACACATGTGTATATTTAACACTCACCTGTAGAGCTTTTAAACAACTATTCATACACGTGAGTGATGGTGGAAACAGTTTGTATCGAAATAATATAAAGAGCTTTAGAGAGAGAGAGAGAGAGAGAGAGAGGGGGGGGGGGGACTGTTATAATTGTAGTCCCTTGTACCTCGCACAGTATGAAAGATACATTCAGTTGCACAACTAAGGCTTAACTATTTTTACACACACACACACACACACACACTTCTATTACTGCTACTACTATGAGAACAACTACTGTTACTACCACTACAACAGCTACTACTACGACTAATATTTCTAAAACTATTATTACTACTACAACAACTAACGCACGCACGCACGCACACACACACACACACACACACACACACACACACACACACACACACACACACACACACACTGTAAGTCGCTTTCATTGATATTTTTTGTAAATTTACAGGTATCGTATCAGTGTTAAATTCGCTAAACAAATGAGTGCTGTATTTTTTTTCAACTGTTAAATCCAATGGCATAATACTTAATCGACTCACAAATATTCAGTTTGCATAAAAAAATATTATATATATATATACATACATATATATATATATATATATGCTGATAACCACAAGGAAAGAAGAAAACACGATGTTCCCAAGCGCTTGGGAACATCGTGTTTTCTTCTTTCCTTGTGGTTATTAGCATATACCTGGATCACGCGCAACTACAGTGATTTACTTGCATATATATATATATATATATATATATATATATATATATATATATATATATATATATATATATATATATATATATATATATTTTATGAAAATCCACAATGAAAACGTGGATAAGATAATTCTTGATAAAATCACACGGGAAAATGGAAACAACGGAGTACCTTAGCTTTCGTCTTTATTCAAGTTGCCTCTGAAGATGTCTTGAATAAAGACGAAAGCTAAGGTACTCCGTTGTTTCCATTTTCCCGTGTGATTTTATCAAGATATATATATATATATATATATATATATATATATATATATATATATATATATATATATATATATATATATATATATATATATGCTGATAACCACCAGGAAAGAAGAAAACACTAAGTGGTTATCAGCATATACCTAGATCACGCGCACCTACAGTGATTTACTTGCATATATATATATATATATATATATATATATATATATATATATATATATATATATATATATATATATATATATATATATATATATACAGTATATATATATATATATATATATATATATATATATATATATATATATATATATATATATATATATATATATATATATGCTGATAACCACAAGGAAAGAAGAAAACACGAAGTTCCCAAGCGCTTTCGTGTAATACACATCTTCAGGGGTGAGTATATATATATATATAAGAGAAGAGCAAGTCAATGGGAAGTCTACGGACTTGGCGCACCCTCATTCAACTCCCAGCAGAGTGAGGGTGAGGGAGGTGTAGTAATCACATATAACACAGTAACACCAATAACACACATAATTAGAAGTGTACATTAGGTTTAAAGTGTTTAACTAACATACTATACTGTAAAGTGAGGTATTAGACAGAATTCATTGGACAACATAGAACAAATTATCCCTTCACCCAGTCGTAAAGATTAACCTAATCTTATTTAGTGGTAGACATCTTTATTTGTCCCTCTGAAGAATGTTCGTTTGATATTTTGTCCAGTTGCTAAGCGGATCATCTTGCCCAACACAATGCCACAGCTTTTGTTGTTGAAATTGAAGTTGTCATAATTATAAGACATTAACCTTGTGTATGCCAGATAATCAAATGCCCGTTCATGCCCAGTACTTCCCCATCATTACTCGACTGGATAATGAGGCAGCAAGTGTCGAAAAGGTTAAAGTTAAGTAAAAAAAAGTGAGGTAAAACAAGCCTAATAACTCCCCTTCCCTACTCGTATCGCTAGGAAGGCAACATTCTTATTATTGTCGTCGGATGATCATAAATTTTCTTTCTGTAACGTCGGTTTCAGATTGCCAGTGTAAATTATAGTCTCTGAACTGCGACGTTGGGTTCATTAGCTTTAGTCAATGGCTGTGTTATATAGAGCAACCGTGCAGTAACGTGAGCTCCAGCCTCCAGTAGCTGCCTAGCCTTAGTGTGACTGCTTCTCGCGTTGTTGTCTTTCCGGTGTTGTCGATCCGGTTGACTCAATTGATTGGCACTTGGACAAAATCCTGTTGATATTAAACCTCACGGAAGAAAATCTCATTAGACGATTTACTTAGGTGGCAATCTTCCCCATACACACCTCAGAAAAGAAAATATCGTGCAATTTATCACTGAAGAAAAATCCTCTTGAGATAAATCCTTAATACAAAAAACCATGACGCAATTTATCCCTGAATAAAATCCCATTGATATAAAACTTCACATGTAGATCTCATTTAACAATTCATTACTTGACAAAATCCCATTAGAGCCAAATACCATTACAGGGAATCATAACAAAATCACAAAACTATGGTTATAAAGGTTTATACAATCCACCTGCTTTAAATTTCTACAAGATCATCTTATATCCTGTTTGACTATGCTTAGTGTTGACTAGGTTTCTTCAATATCTTCAAACATGTAGTAGGAGTAAAAATAATAATAATAATAATTAACGGTTTATTGAAAGAGCTTGGCAGCCAGAAGGCTGAAAATATACAGTTACATAATTGGGGAATGGGCTTCGAATTACAAATAATATACAAATAACATAAGTGATATAAATAAGATATATAATAACTAGATGGGGAAAAACTCAAACTACAGGGCATTTCAACATAGTGACAGTGCAAGAAGTAGTATTTACTGGGAGTGAATACACTGGTTTATTACAAGTTATTGATAATTTTTACAATGGTTGGGACTGTGTGTGTGTGTGTGACAGAGATTAGACATTAGACATCCCAATTTTTTCACCTGAAGGTTAGACACCCGAGAATATTTCACCTAAAAGTTTACCACCCTTACTCTTACATAACCAAACCTGACCTAACTTAACCTAACCATACAGTATAGGTCGCGTTAGGTGGTTAATCTTCAGGTGAAATAAACTCGGATGTCTAATATACAGGTGATACAAAACTGTTGTTTTATGAGTTAATGAAGTATTGAATCACGTTTAATTTTGATTACAAAAAATTAAAATTGTCAGGTTCAGATGTAATGTAATGTGAAAAAAGCGCGTAAAGAAATTGAAGACAAATTGTAGATTTTTCTTAAATTGTGATTAGTATCTATAATGTATTTGTTAAGTACATAAAATTGTTTAGTAGTGGTTATCGAGACTAAATATATCTCATTTACTTTATTTGTGTGTATATGAAATAAACTACTTTTATTATTTATCGATAAATGTTTAGTTTTACTTATGATGTTTGATAGACTAGAAGAATGATTTAGCCATTAATTCTTTGTAATTTATTTACTGTTAGTCTTTATA
The DNA here is from genome assembly GCA_958450375.1 of Homarus gammarus. Taxonomy (NCBI): domain Eukaryota; kingdom Metazoa; phylum Arthropoda; class Malacostraca; order Decapoda; family Nephropidae; genus Homarus; species Homarus gammarus. The sequence continues at coordinate 940,761 of CAUDMG010002775.1, read as the reverse complement.
GAAGAAAGTAATCATAATAGTTGTATTAATATTAGACTATACACAGTAGCGTAGTCTGCCGACCCTTGTCTTAGGTGTTGTTATTATTATAATCATTATTATTATTATTTTATTTAGGTTGGTTAATAACGAAAATGTACTGTATAGTAGTACCAATTATCTATATTATTAATTCTTATCCTGTTAATAACGTAAATATATTATTGTTCGAGTTATTATTGTTATTATAATTAATTCTAAACCAAAACGGGAATTCCAGTCCATGAAACATATACAAAATCTTATTAAAATGGTTTATGAAGGTAAGTATTAGCCAAGCCCCCCCCCCCCCCCCCACACACAGTCATCCACACACTTCCTGACTCATGTTAATGTTATAATGTATTTCTGATCTTCATCAGCTAAGGTTTTGAATCGCGAATTTTACGTTGATAAATACAGTATTTATAAACAATTGAAAATTAATAGCGGGTCTTCTCTCCGCTTACAGCGCTGCACGTGACGCTTCGCAGCCCGGCCGTGTCGTTGTGGTAAGCTCATCAGTTTGTTGGTAATTCAGTGACTGTGGTTTGATTTGTGGTTCGATTTATGGTATCATATAGAGCCGTTTGATTCCTGCAGTAACAAGAGGCTCTGGAATGAGTTGTAATCCTCTCGGTTTCGCATGATGGCAGCCTTTACAGCGGTGTGTGTAAACCGGGTTTTGGTGTAGTTACAAGCGCAACCACGGCGCCGGGTTGTGTTGTGTAAGGAACGAGGGAGCAAGGTGGACTCAGGCTACCAATTGATAATCACAAATGCATCTTTGGTCAAGGACGCTGAAAAGTCGACAGAGAAACTATCTTCTATCATTTTTAAAACGTTGACTGTTGTCTCAGAGTATTATGAGTGGCGCTGTAAGGCGGCAGCCGAGCCGCTGAAGCACTTAAATTCATTAAAACAACAACAGTTCCCAGTGTTTGATGTTCTCGAGAATTTATTTTAACATTAATTTAATGTGTAATGTTTTCGTATTAACAATGCTACTGCATTATTATCACATGTATAGTGTTATTAATATTCTTGTCATAATAACTTGATCACCTTGTTATACTACAATACTTTGTGATGTTAATAACCTTGACCTCAGAACTACATTGCCTATAATCTGGTGTGTGTATATAAATGATATACAAGAAAGTAAGGTATGGGAAGAAGGGCAGATGGTGCTTGTGTTATAATAGCTGTGTTGAGAAGGCCCGCGGGAGGCGGCTCGTTCTGGCAGATGATGGCCATAAATCTGTTCCACTGACTCTGTTCACACCCCTGGGCTTCTGCCGACACCAGGACACCCTCCTTGTACACTAATTCAATCATGAGGCAGCAAGGGTACCAAATGTTCACAAATGTTCACGGATTTTATATATATATATATATATATATATATATATATATATATATATATATATATATATATATATATATATATATATATATAAATATATAACATAAACACTGCTACATACATAGAATATTGATGTCACGTTTGTAAAGGATAATCTGCAGATTAGTCTTTAAAACGCCTTTGACATGTTAGCTAAATGTGGGTCGTTGATCATTGTTATTGGCATAAATGAATGAAAATTACTTTATAAAGTAAACTTTCCCCCTTCATAATTAAAAAACGTCGTTTAATATGATAATGTAAACTAACACTACCTTAATTAAGGTAGGGAAGGTTAGCCTAGTATTAATGTTATTCATTTATCATTTGTGTTACGATAATCTTCATGTTCGTGCCTTCATACATACCAGTTCAGATTTTCGAGAAAAAAAAACAAGAATTTAGAAATTATCTCTATTTTATAACTATTTCATAACTCATATATTATATTGGCAGGAGCTGACAAGTGGTAAAGTAGCCAGTCACACACTCGAGCCTGGGGCCAACCTCAGCGGAGATGAGATGTGTGTTTATACAGAGACTTGACAGCCCTGTGTTATGTGTTTTGAATTTGATCTTGAATGTTTTTGACTCACCGATGAGAAGGAAATCTAGAGACAACTGTGGCTTATTAGTAGTACTTTAACACTGATTTTTGTTTCTTATTTTATTTATTTTTATGGAGTTTGAACCATCGTTGAGAACCCGGATCACCACACTTGTGACATGTTATATGCAATTTGACATTGATTTTGAAGATATATGACCAACAATTGAGAAACAGTTGAATCCGGAAAGTGAATTATATTTTACCACACCGATAAATTAAAAAAAAAGATGATGAATTTGATAACTTAAACCCAAGTTGTGATTTCATAACCTGTAGTACACTGACTTTACAAGGTCTCATAATTTATATAATTCTCACACTAAATATAATACGTACACTAAATGAATCTGATATTATATTGTAGAGTTCCACGTTCTGCTCACCACTCGGTCTTATGTAATAGGGAACAGAATGGAAAGCTTAATACCTGTAAAATTCACACTGGTCCGCTTGTTCCAGTATTGTAGTATAATGAATTGTTAATCTGAGTTCCGTGTTCCTGTATTTCAGTAGCATTTTCTCCTGGCTTGGTTAATGATCAAATTTGTGATAGTTACTCATAATGGAATTTAATTTGCAGAATGGGATTCTTTTTTCTACGTGTGTTGGTCGATCGTGTTTTGTTTTGTTTTGTTTTGTTTTTTAGGTGTGCTGTTGTGGGATATCTTCTTTTATATTATTATTTTTATTTTTTATTTTTATTTATTTATTTATTATTATTATTATTATTATTATTATTATTATTATATTACTATTATTATATTATTATTATTATTATTATTTCGTTTACAATATATTTTATTTAATATAGAGTACATATATATATATATATATATATATATATATATATATAAATATATATATATATACATATATATATATATATATATATATATATATATATATATATATATATATATATATATATATATATATATAATCAACGACCTCACCAGCAAGGAATCGAACCCTCGACCTACTGAGGTCGTTGATTGTATGTTCAAAGTCCGCGTGTTAAATGGACTAAAAATGAAGTACATATATATATATATATATATATATATATATATATATATATATATATATATATATATATATATATATATATATGCAAGTAAATCACTGTAGGTGCGCGTGATCTAGGTATATGCTGATAACCACCAGGAAAGAAGAAAACACGAAGTTCCCAAGCGCTTTCGTGTAATTCACATCTTCAGGGGTGGGTACTGTACCCACCCCTGAAGTTGTGAATTACGCGAAAGAGCTTGGGAATTTCATGTTTTCTTGTTTCCTTGTGGTTATCAGCATATATATATATATATATATATATATATATATATATATATATATATATATATATATATGCTGATAACCACAAGGAAAGAAGTACTTCTCACATTGCTTGATCTCTACCACATATAGATTTTGTTCCATAACACAAACAAAATCTTCCTTTACCCAACCCACTTTCATCGTCACTTTCCTTTACCCAACCAACTTTCATCGTCACTTTCCTTTACCCAACCCACTTTCATCGTCACTTTCCTTTACCCAACCCACTTTCATCGTCACTTTCCTTTACCCAACCCACTTTCATCGTCACTTTTCTTTACCCAACCCACTTTCATCGTCACTTTCCTTTACCCAACCCACTTTCATCGTCACTTTCCTTTACCCAACCCACTTTCATCGTCACTTTCCTTTACCCAACCCACTTTCATCGTCACTTTCCTTTACCCAACCCACTTTCATCGTCACTTTCCTTTACCCAACCCACTTTCTCGGCAATATGTAAAAATTCTCTAATACTCATATTATTATACGTTTTCCCTTGGTATGAATAACGGATATCTTCCTGTGTCATCTTGATATATATTTTCATTATCTGGCTCTTTGGTTATATTTAGTTTACTTACTTTTATCATCTATTTAAGCGACATATCTTCCTTCCTTCTTTTTTTTCATTTTTCTTTTTTTTCCTTCCCTTTTTCTTTTTTCGTTCCTTTTTTTATTTTATTACCTTATTATTTTTTTCTTTCTTCCTTTCTTCCTATTTTCGTTCCTTCTTTCCTTCCTTTATTTTCCTTCCATCTTTCCTTCTTCCCTTCCTTTCTTGTTTCTTACTATTCTTGAGCTTAAAGTCAATCTCACCTTCCTCATCTCTTTACTTTTTCTTTGACATGTGTGGAGAGAAAAGTAAGATGTGTGTGTGTGTGTGGAAGAGTAGGAATTTACAGTCAGTAGTGTGTGAGAAGTAAGAGTAGTGTACTAATTAAAGTGTATGAGAGTAAGAGGTAGAGTAGTGTACAATGTTGTTCAGAGGCGAGTGGTTGTTTGGTGAGGGTTCAGAGGGAGGGGAGGGGAGGGGAGGGAAGGGGAGGGGAGGGGAGGGAAGGGGAGGGGAGGGGAGGGGGTCAGTCCTAAAATATTGTAGATGAGATTAATAATAAGGGAGTAACAGGTGTTTTATTGGGTGTTCATACACACAGGAGAGAGAGAGAGAGAGAGAGAGAGAGAGAGAGAGAGAGAGAGAGAGAGAGGACGTTAGGGAAATGGAACAGAAATTAGGAGATAAATACATTTTGTTTACTTACTATATCATGGTTAAGCTTGTAGTGATGATAGAGGTGAAGCGGTCGAGTGGGAAAAAACATACACTCGCCATATCAAACGATCACCGGTTCAAGTCCCACTGCCGACCAATCAGTTGAGGCTCCCAAAGTCGACCCAGCTGAAGAAGTGTTAGTGCTTCTTGATATCGGTTTCTCCCTATTTCCATACGTTCTTGGCATTTTATATTTTTCTCACAATCTCTTCCACTTTACTTGCATTCTCCTCCTCTCTCTCTCTCTCTCTCTCTCTCTCTCTCTCTCTCTCTCTCTCTCTCTCTCTCTCTCTCTCTCTCTCCCCCCTCCGTGTCTCTCTCACACACATACTTCAACAGGAAAGAAATTGCCACACTACAGGGGTAATATGTGTGGCAAGTTGAGTACATGCAAAATTTATGTTAATCATGCGCTAATCATATGCAAATTTATGTTAATTATGCGTTAGAATGTTAAGCCTGGCATTGATTACATACCTGGGCAGGTGGTTAACTGTTCCACTTATGTATTATCGAAGGTCGTGTTAATATTTCAGCGCAACATGTGTCTCGCTACAGGTGTAATTTTAATCCAGGTAAAGTGTAGGTAAATTAAGTATGATGACGTAATTGAGCTAATTATATGCATCCTCGTTAGTGATTTTTTTTTCAGGTGTGTTGAGGCAAAAAAAAATTTAATTTTTTTTTATATTCGGAAAAAATTATATAAGAAAGTGTTTTGTTGTTGTATTTATTTAGTTACGTTTAGGAGAATATTAAACGTACTTTTGTTACGTTGGGGTATATCAGTGTATTCAGTGAACTATCAACTACCGACTGTAATTGAATATAAAAACGGTGATTTTTAATTTTTTGGGGGTGCCAGAATTAATTAAAGCACCAATGACAGCTTGATCCACGGTGAAAAAAAAATTGAAATCTTCCAACCTTACATTTTTTTAATTCGTCATTATTTTGGAATTAAAACATTTTTAGTTAAGCGTGGCAGTAGGAAAACTGTTTTTATATATTATTTATAATCTCATAGCTGGAAAAAACCTGATTTGCATAATTAATAACCTCAGTGTAAATGACGGAATATGTATTATTTGGATGCTCACTTTCCGGTGTTTCTCAGACGGCTCTTAAATATATATATATATATATATATATATATATATATAAAATGTCTGGAGGGAAATAACTGTGTGACTGAACGACTTAATGACAGTCACTATATTCAATAACGAACACAGTCACATCAGTTATCTCTGCCAGTCCACTGTCAGGCCGTGACATTTAAGCGTGACTATGAGCGCACACAAGTAACCCTAAATGTAGCTACGACAGCCCCTCACACCTCACCCCCCTCACCCCCTCACACCTCACCCTCCTCACCCCCTCACCCTCTCACCCCCCTCACCCTCTCGCCCTCCTCACCCCCTCACCCTCCTCACCCCATCACCCTCTCACCCTCCTCACCCCCTCAACCTCTCACCCTCCTCCCTCTCACCCTCCTCACCCCCTCACCCCCTCACCCCTCACCCTCTCGCCCTCCCCCCCCTTACACCTCACCCCCCTCACCCCCTCACCCTCTCACCCTCCTCACCCCCTCACCTTCTCACCCTCCTCACCCCCTCACCCTCTCACCCTCCTCACCCCCTCACCCTCTCACCCCCCTCACCCCCTCACCCTCTCGCCCTCCTCACCCCCTCACCCTCTCACCCTCCTCACCCCCTCACCCTCTCACCCTCCTCACCCCCTCACCCCCCTCACCCCCTCACCCTCTCACCCTCCTCACCCCCTCACCCTCTCACCCCCCTCACCCCCTCACCCCCTCACCTCTCACTCTCATCACCCCCTCCACCCCCTCCGTGCTAGAGACCCTGTCAGGTGAGCATCTCCACGGGGACACGGTGATGGTTCATGTTGAGTAGGAGACCGAGGCTGGTGTGTACTGTATGGGCTGACCCTCGGTGCTAGTTGCTGTGTTTGTAGACCAGATCCTCTATCCTAACCTAACCTAATTTAAGTAGGGTTTGATTAATTTATATATTAGTAAGAAACGTCTTAAAAGAAACAAGAATTTGACACGGAAGATGCAACACACACACACACACACACACACACGCGCGCGCGCGCGCGCACACGAAGATATGTGGGAAACTAAGAGACTTAATATTCATCGGCTTTTTATGGATTAGTGGACGAAACATTAATGAAATTATGGATCGGCTGCTGTAAGGGAGGCGGCGGCAGCATCCTCCTGCCTGTGTGACTGTCATGATAAGACTGTGTGTGTGTGTGTGTGTGTGTGTGTGTGTGTGTTGCATCTTCCGCGTCAAATTCTAAAAAAACAAAACATTCCGTCGAGGTACATGATTTGGTCCACCTGTTGTCTAGACGCTAAAAGGCGGAGTAAACTGACTTTAACGGAAGGTCATGGCGTATGGCTTCTTACCTGATCGATGCAGATGTGGTTAATAGTAATAATGATGATGGTAATAGTGATAATGATGATGGTAATAGTGATAATGATGATGGTAATAGTGATATTGATGATGCAACTACTAGTAATAATAATAATAATAATAATAATATCATCATACAACAAAAACAGCAACAACAATAATAACAACAGTAGTAACAATAAACCAAAAACAGTAATAACAGCAAAACAACAACAAAAACAACATCAACAGTAATAACAACAAAAACAACAAATGTAACAACAAAACAACAACAAACCCAACAACAATAACAACAAAACAATAACAACAACATGTTTAATTTTATAACTTAACAAATATCATGAAAAAGAAAACACACAACTAAATGTTTTTAACCCAACCCTCTCTGCCCCCCCCCCTCTACCTCCCTACCTCTTCTACCTCCCTCCCTTCCCCCTTTGCCTCCCTTCCCCCTCTCTCTCCCTCCCTCCCTTCCTCCTTTACCTCCCTTCCTCCTCTACGTCCCTCCCCTCCCCCTCTCCCTCCCCTCCCCCTCTCCCTCCCCTCCCCCTCCCCTCCCCTCCCCTCCACCTCCCCTCCCCTCTACCTCCCCTCCCCCTCTACCTCCCCTCCCCTCCCCCTCTACTTCCCCTCCCCTCTACCTCCCCTCCCCCTCTACCTCCCCTCCCCCTCCCCTCTCCTCCACCTCCCCTCCCCCTCTACCTCCCCTCCCCTCCCCTCCCCTCTCCCTCCCCTCCCCCTCTACCTCCCCTTCCTTTCCCCCTATCTCTCAATAATAATAAACAAGACTTTTCCTTCATTACGCCGTAGAACAATAACAGTAATAATCACTCACGGGAAGGATTGGCGTGTGAGGAAAATAACAAACACGGGAGATTAAATGTTTCAAAGTCCGTGGGTTTTTTTTTCCACCGCTGTTGTCAAAGGGGGTGTTGAAGTCACTTATAAAAGGGTAGAGTTATAGCGCACCAGAGAGAGAGAGAGAGAGAGAGAGAGAGAGAGAGAGAGAGAGAGAGAGAGAGAGAGTACCACTGTACATTAGCCGCAAGGAATCGCTGCTCTTATTAAAATATTTTAAAGGGGGAGAGAAAGAGAAAAAGAGAGTTATAAAGGCAACGAGTGTCGTATATGTATATATGTGTGTGTGTGTGTTTGTCTGTGTGTATATATGTGTGTATGTGTCTGTACGTATGTATGTATGATTGTGTGGTGGGGAGGGGGGGGGGTGGATCCTGGGACGTCAATTGATTCGTCAATATAATAATAATAATAATAATAATAATAATAATAATAATAATGAAAATAATGATAATAATTTTGATTAACTAACAAACATACACAGTGAAACATTCGTGTATAAAAACAACAAGTATATATACACACATACAGTACATACACAAAGACGTATAAATGAATGTCACTGTATACAAGCCTTACTGTAGATACACTGTAGTCTATAGATGAATGAAACCTTAGTATTTGAAATATTTGTTTTTTATTCATTATTCACATACATGAAGTCATATTTTATACATGAGACTATTGAAGTGTGTGTGTGTGTGTGTGTGTGTGTGTGTGCTGTAGCTGTACAGGTTAGGTTAGGTTAGGTTAAGTGACCATGGCTTAATATTAAATCAAGTTAAATGTAGTTACTTAACACGTACTGTCATAACTAATTACTTAAGTAAACAAACTGTGCTACGTCCGGCTCTTTAGACCAGATTAGACTGAGAGCCGGACTCGTGATGGCAGCAACAGCCGGATAGTTTGTGGAGTGTTTACTGTGAGTCTTGAACACTGAATCTTGAACCTCTCCGCCCCGTTCCGCTAATCCGCCCCTTTCTACCCTGCCCTGTTCCACTTTCCCTCCCCGTTCCGCTGGTCTGCCTCATCTCTGCCCCGCCCCTTTCCGCTGGTCTGCCTCATCTCTGCCCCGCCCCGTTCCTCTCATCCCGCCCTCCTCTCCGTCCCGTTCCTCTCATCCGCCTCCTCTCTGCCCCGCCCCGTTCTGCTCCCCCGCCCCACACACACCTGGGGTTACCTCACCTGCCTGTACCTGTGGCCACGTGCTTGATTGCTTTCAAATCCCTGGATTGAAATGAGAGTTTTTGAGGTCACAGGAGTGAGTGTATTGAACCTCGACCAGCCAGTGCGTGTCGTAATTGTCGTGACAGTGCTGGGCGTCTACTAGCATACCTGAGCTCACTCTGTCTGTAACTGTCTGTCTCTTCTTATTACTATGGTCTGTCTGTCTGTCTTTGTCTCTTTCTTTGTCTGTCTGTGTTGTCTGTATCTCTAAGTTCGTCTGTCTGTCTGTCTATCTGCCTTTCCCTGCTCCCCCTCCCCCTCCTCCCTCCCTCCACATCTCAGGTATATTCCAACTCTCATATTTCTTAAGGTGTCAGCGAGAGAAATACGAGAGGACTGGAGCTCTTAGTGTGTACAAGATGATGTAAAGTAATAGTGTACATTGTTCCTGTGTGGGTTCTTGTGCACTCTTACCACTTTGAAAGTCTATACCGTGTGTGTGTGTGTGTGTGTGTGTGTGTGTTCAAATTGTGTATGTACCTGTAACTATCAATATCAGGGATTATATATGTATCTGTACCTGTACTTTTATATGCACCTGTATTTGTACTTATACTGGTTCCTGTAATTGTACCTGTACCTGTATTCATACCTGTACCCGTAGCCACACACTATTCACTCAGCGTTAATAAAATGAACTGAAACACTGCCATGAATTGTGTCGTTTTTATCATAAACAAAAGCCGCTTAAATACAGAGGGAGGAGGTGTGTGTGTGTGGGGGGGGGGGGGGGGGTGTATAAAACCCCAGGCTCTGTAAAAGATCATTATTTGTTTTTTGTTATTTTTTTGTGACCCCATTGAGATTATGTTTAGTATTTACTTTTAGATTAATAGTAATAATAGCCTACAACTTTTATTATTGTTATTACTACTACTATTAATACTATTACTACTATTAAGTCATAATGAATAAACAATAGTAAGAAGTATGGCGGTCGCTGGAGTATGGTGGTCGCTGTTGGGTGACCTTTGACCTCAGATGGACTAGCTAGAGCAAAGACAGACAGACAGACAGACGGATCAAGACCAGCTGACAGACAGATTTAACCAGAGCACTGTGAATAATTTATGTATGGGAGTGTGTGTGAAAGAAAGAGAGAGAGAGAGAGAGAGAGAGAGAGAGAGAGAGAGAGATTGATTCATATAACACACTGGGCTCAGGTCTTTACATAGTGCGGTCATTTTCCTCGTTGTCTCATATCGGAACATCCATTGTTTTTTCCTCATTAAGTAATTACGATACAAATTATTTTCCTCGCCAGCACTTACGTCACAAATTATTTTCCTTATTAGTTCTTAGGTCAATTATTTTCCTTATTTGTTCTTAGGTCAATTATTTTCCTTATTAGTGCTCACGTCACGAATTATTTTCCTCATAAGATTCACAATACACAAATTCATTTTCCTCGTTGGCACGTGAACAACCACTTAACTTGCAGCCTTCATATAAACAACTTACTTACATTTGGTTAGGTTAGCATTAGGTTAACATTAGATTAGGTTAGGTTAGATTAGCATAAGGGTTATTAGGTTAGGTTATCATTAAGTTAGGTTAGGTTAGGTTAGGTTAGGGTGGTTAAATTTTAATCTTCAGGTGATCCAGTTTTGGTTTATATTTCTGAACTGATTATCTGATTTGAACTGAATTACTAAGGCTGATGCACCAGTTTCCAAGCCCCGGGTCTTAACTGTTATTTGATAGCCAGAATAAACCTTCCAGCGTAGCATTATTGAGAGAGAGAGAGAGAGAGAGAGAGAGAGAGAGAGAGAGAGAGAGAGAGTCGCTGCGCTGGTACCTTGTTGACATACACATATAGAGACAACAGGTATGACTAAGTAGATGGCGGATTCGTTCGCCAATGAGAGATGAGCTACAATCAAAACAAAAAGCAACGTATATTGTTTATGATATTGCTTATGATAGATACAGAAAGCTGTTGTTTTTTTTTTCTGTGCGACTTGTCTCTGATTGGTTGATGAACTAAACCAATCAGACGCTGGACTTCCTCTGATAGATGTATACCTTTTGCCTTTGCTTGTGACATCATGGTACCAGTTGAGGTTGGTGTTAGACTGGAAACGAGATGGTTTTGTTAGTAGCTATGGTTACGTCTCTCTCTCTCTCTCTCTCTCTCTCTCTCTCTCTCTCTCTCTCTCTCTCTCTCTCTCTCTCTCTCTCTCTCTCCTTTTGTCTAGTTTCTTTCAAGATTTAAGAGAGAGAAAGACGGGAGATACACGATTAAAAATATATGGAGAAATTATTTATATTTAACCCTGTACTTTTGAGTTAATACGATATAAGTAAATTAATGATGGAAAATATACAGATCCATACAAAAATATACAGAAACATACATAAGTATACATATACATAAAGAAACATACAGAAACATAAGTATAGAGCATGTTTTAAAAATATTCACGATAATACAACATAAAATAGACCATTAACTAGAATTATATTAATATACCTTTAGAAAAAACAACAATTATTTCTTACCTGTATATATGAAGCTATCGGTTGAATAGAGACAAAACACCAATGAGTAGAAACATCATAAAATAATTCTTATATTTCGTTCTTAATTAATAGGAAGTTACACAAGCTATCATTAATTGGTCATATATAAACATAAACTTTGTTCCGTCTTTTTTTTTATTATTTTTTTTTTACTTTTTTTGCAGTATATAAAAATCGAGATCGTTATTGGTGGTGGCAAAGTTTCTTTTAATCTGGATAATGAGGACCCAAGCCAAGTGCCCCGGCTCCCTCACCTCACTCCCTCACTTGTTTTCTCATTCCCTCTATCACTCCTTCATTCCTTCATTCACTCGTTTTATCACTCTCTCTATCACTACTTCATTCCCTCCCTCCCTCACTCGTTTACTCATTCCCTCTATCACTCCTTCATTCCTTCATTCACTCGTTTTCTCACTCCCTCTATCACTCCTTCCCTTCCTCTTTCTATCTTTCTCTGTCTCACTGCCTCCCTTCTTTTACTCCCTCACTCTTTCACTCGCTCTCTCTTTTCCTCCCTCCTTCCCTTCCTCCCTCCTACTCTCACCCCTTCTCCCTCCTACCTCACCCCCTTCTCCCTACTCTCACCCTTTCTCCCTCCTACTCCCCCTCTTCCTACTTCCCTCCCACTGCATTCCCACGTCTCTCCCCCCCCCCCCCCTGCACATGCATTTTCGTAAATGCGTGGGTCGATTCTCACACTCTCTCACTGATCAATGGGTTAACTCTCACTTGTCCGTGGGTTAATACTCTTCCTGTCATTGATCCATGGGTTAACTCTCACTTTCTCTCTCTCACTGATCCATGGATTAACTCTCTCTCTCTCTCTCTCTCTCTCACTTATCCGTAAGTTAACTGATCCTCACAAACTTTTCACCACATAATTCCAACAGCTTACGTGGCATGGCTTCCAAGTAATATTATTAATTAGGTGAGTAGATCTACCTGACCATTATCCCTTATTATGTAACTTTCTCCTTATACTTATCAAACTTAAATACCGACACTTTAATAAGTATAATGAGGTGTATTTAATGCCAGCGACAGATCCCTTATAAGTGGTTGTCTTCTTTTACTTATTGTGGTGTATTTAATGCCAGCGACATATACAGATGGACTTTTAAATAATATATATATATGGTTTTTGATGATTGTCGACAGGTGTTTTAATTTCGGGGTAAATGTTGCACTAGATGGACTTTGGGTCACACTAGATAAGATTCATTACGAAATAACAAAGAGTTTGATATACTTTCACATACTTATTTGAATATACCTATATTATATACAAAGATAATCATGTAAACCTATATATATTATATAGGAATGATAATGAGAATAGATATACATACATACACAAAGACTTTTATGTAAATAGATCCATATACATAATTATAATGGTATAGCTGAGGTTGTATGAGGCAGGTAGAGTATCAGATAGTGCTGCTGAAACATCACAGGTAATAATAATAATCATCATACGAACAACTTCAACTCCTCACAGCTAACGACATCACACATTCACACACACAACTGTTCAATTGAAGAGGATGCACAGTTAACGAGATCACACCTGTTCAATTGGTGGGGTGCGGCGCGTTAGTGAACACATAAAAGCGAAAATTTTCCACTCCTTTACGAGTACACTTTGTAGTTACTTTTGAGAGATCAGGGTAGTGATTGTATTGTAGAGCGAGAGGTTGACTGTAATGTGTGTGTGTGTGTGTGTGTGTGTAGACAAAGAAATAAGTGTTATGACTGGGGGAGCTATTTTCCAAACCGCTTAGGTGTTGTGGTTAGTATAGGCATCAGAGTGCAGCCATTTTGCCTCTCCCCGTGTTTACCTATTGTGTGGTTATCACTTAGCTCGTAGTTTCGTAATTTTCTTGGGCCTTAGTTAATATAGTTTGTCAAAATTATGAGACCGGGAGGGAAAGAAGAGAATACTCAGAGGAAATTTGACCAGGTAATTCTCCAAAATACAGTTCATAATGAAATGTTTTATATGATAGGAATCAGAGTTAATAATGTTAGAATCGTCTTAATTTTATGTCATACGAGGCTTAAGATGACCTTTGAACTGAAGATAACATTGTACTGGGCGGGGGGGGGGTTAGATCATTATACGTAAGGGGGTTAAATCATCATACTCAAGGGGGGTTAAATCATAATCAACAATGTGGAGTTTAAATCATCATCCGTAAGGGGGTTAAATCATCATACTCAAGGGGGAGTTAAATCATCATAATCAACATCGTGGAGTTAAATCAGCATACGTAAGGGGGTTAAATCATACTCAAGGGGGATTAAATCATCATAATCAATAGGGAAGAATGAAATTATTATACTCGGGGGAAAGATAAATCATTATACTCACCAAAGAAAATTTAATCATCATACTCAAAGGAAATTAAATCATCATACTCATCACAACCCTGACTACAACATCTATCTAAAAAAAATATAACCCAAAAACTGGAGTTATTTCATTATTATGTATAAATCGACCATGCATATATAATGAGGATTATAATGAGGGGCTAATAGCAATAGATGTAGTTACTGATTATAATTAAATAGATATACTAGATATTCCCTTCATTTTAATAGTATCAATAGGCGTTCTCTTTGTTATTGAAATGATTTGTAGTAATAGTTATTGTCGTGTGTGCATATATTAGTGGGTGTTATTTATATGGTATTAATTATTCATAAGTTGGTGTGAATGATAATGGTGGGGAATAAATTTGTGTTGTATCGTGTTGTTGTTGTTGTGTGTTTGAGAGTTTTGTGTTGTTGTTTGTGTTCTATATTATTTGTGGTTGTTTTTTAATATTATTGTTATTGTTATTAGTATTGTTGTAATGGTTGTTATTATTGGGTGATTTATTATTATTATTATTATTATTATTATTATTATTATTATTATTATTATTATTATTACACACACACATGATGCTATACAACTAAGTAATATGACACGACAAAACCTGGACACAATCTCAGAGGAAAAATAAGTTGGAAATATAATCCTGACCCAAGAGTGAAGTCAGAGAGAAATGTGTATATGAAAACTGATGTGTTGATTTAAGGGGGGGGGGGGGGTCATAATAATAGTAATAATAATAATAATAATAATAATAATAATAATAATAATAATAATAATCCATGCAAAAATACTAATGCGGAACCTACATTATAAAAGGATTATGTTAATGTTAGGTTAGGTTAATCTTAAGGTCAAATAAGCTGAGGTGGAAGCTAATATTTACTCTTTTTTTTTTACATTTAACTTACAGAAGAAAAACCAACTTATTTATGTGAACAAGTCATGTAAAACTTCACTGAGATCTTGATTTACATACAGATTTACAATATAATTTACACTTACACTCTTGATTTAGATACAGTTCTTACAATATAATTTACACTCTGGATTTAGGTACATAAGAAATTTGTAAAAAATGTTGTATTGTATTTGTTGTTTTTTACACGTGTGAGAGAAGTCTTCCCACGACATTGATGTATTTTTACTGTATTTATGAAGTGTAAATAACTCGTGTGTATGTTTTTCTGTGCTAATTTGGTGTTCGTCTGTGTATGTTGAATATTTATCATCGTTTTCAATACTTATTCCAATTATCTAGCAAAATTATTAATAATCTCTAACACAATTTCTATAAAGTTAGTTATACTTATCAGAAAACAATGTAATCAGTGAATTAAAATGATATATTCGCCTCTTTTTTACGATCCATAATTTTTGGTTATGTTCCATGTAATATTCTGGCTTATTTATTATTATTGTTATTATTATTATTATTATTATTATTATTATTATTATTATTATTATTTTTTGCAACTCTTTTACTATTCTCCAAGTCTGTGTTTATTCTAGATTATCCTTAAACCTCCATTTATTCCCCCTCTTTCCCTCTTCCTCGCCTCTGTGTTATTTAAACTTTTTGGGTAATATATTAAAGATAAGATCAGTGGGGGTAAGTTAGGTGAAGGTCTCGACCACCTTTATTCTCTGACTGTCTCGCTGAAGGTTCAATAAGGTAGAGTTGTTTTAAGGTGTGTGTGTGTGTGTGTGTGTGTGTGTGTGTGATCGTAGATTATAAGTGTATAAAATTTCTGGTGAGGGACACGCACGCACGCATATACACACACACACACACACACACACACACACACACACAGATCGATATATAGATACATTAACATAGACAGAATTCCGTAAATGCTCTCAATATACACAAACATTCAATACATACACACACACACACACACACACACACACACACACTCAAACCTCCTTCAGAATCTCAAATGTTTCCGTCAGCGTCAACGAACAAAAAACAAATCCCGCTAAATCCTGATAAATATATATCATGATCAACATAATGAATGGGATTAATCGAGGCTATGAAATCATCGGATCTGACTGGCAGGAAACAAATTGTCCTCTACCGTTCTCTGACAGTCTGATTGACAGGGCCAGTCGTGTCCGTGGTTCCCCAATTGACAGGCAGAGCGACATGAATCAATACCCCGAACAGACATATGAGCTAAGCAACATAGGAAGGGGGTTTAGACTCTCCTCGGTGCTGCTTGAAATCGTGTTTGATCCTATACAACTGGATTGGGTACGTTTTACGTGTTGGATATTCAAGATTTTTTAGGTTTTTTTCAGTGTCACATATAAGTGATACTGCATACTCCTCGGGGCGAAAGCAAACGTGTTGGATCCCGCAAAAGAGGATGGAAGCCTTTCATTTCTTGATTATTTACGGGTTTGGGTTTTTTAAAATATAAGGAACAAATGTAAACGATATACAACAAGAGAAGGTTTGGATCCTCCTTGGAATGGCCGGAAAGACTATGTTGGACCCTATGTAAGCTGACTGAATACCTTTCTTTGGTTGAATATTTAAATTTTTTCCCAATGTCAAATACAAGAATAAACGCTACACTAAAAGAAGAGGTTTGAATCCTCTACAAAGCGAGCGACCAGCGTGTTCGATCCTACTAAATAGGATTGGATACCTTCTAGTGAGTGACCCTTGACAGTTTTATGAAAGGGTTGAGAGGCGATTGGACGGACGATGGTAAATTATGATCCGTCTTCCCCTGCCAAGAATTAATGGGATTAGCAGTTGTAATAAAGGTCAGATGATTCAGGTTTATCAATGGTTAATAGAGGCATTGGGACACACACACACACACACACACACACTCACACACACACACACTCACACACACACTCACACACACACACACACACACTCACACGCAAACACACACACACACACACACACTATTATTATAATGAGTCAGTGACTTACCTTCATTAACATGTGAGGTCGTACCATACTCGAGTAATAAGACCCGAGACTCTACTGTGGTCTAATAAGCGTTTACAGATTCTAATAAGCGTTGTTACTCGTTATTGTCGTTTAGTGTGGTGTAGTTTATACCTAGCGTAATTATGTATGGTGTAGTATTTGTATGGCGTAGTTATGTATTGCGTAAGTTATGTTAGTTATGTATAGCTTAGTTACTTATGGCGTAGTTGTCACTGTCGTGTTCTAGTAAAAATCACTGCGTGCTCTCTCTCTCTCTCTCTCTCTCTCTCTCTCTCTCTCTCTCTCTCTCTCTCTCTCTCTCCGAGCTGTTTAATATGTGTGATCGTGTCTGCAGTTAATAATTAGACAATCTCTTCTTTTAATTACGTAACACATAACAGCATACGGGTACAATAAACGATATTGCATTCCGTTTAACAAATCAGTGTTACGTAATAAAACCTACATATAACAATTATTATTTTTATTTTTTTCTGCAGAATTTGAAGAAAAAATGTTGAACGACCATTACTCTTTGTTAGGGTATAATAATGAGGAAAGAAATACTAAGGGGTGTGTGTGTGTGTGTGTGTGTGTGTGTGTGTGTGTGTGTGTGTGCGTGCGTGCGTCCGTGTGTGTGCATGTGTGTGTGTGTGTGTGTGTGCGTCCGTGCGTGTGTGTGTGTTTGGGTTTCATTGTCGCTTTAGCTTAAGTTATTAGCAGATAATCCGCTAAAATCTGCCTGTGACCGAGAACTGACTGACTGCATTAATCCACACTTGAAAAAAAAACAACCCTCATTTACTAAAAAAAATATTAACCTCCATCCGTCAGCTCAGTAAAGAAATGAACTGGAGAAAGTAAATGAAGTCCAGAATTGGTCTGTTGTTGTCATCGTGTCTCTGTTTTTCCTTTTCGAAGTCGTACGAGACACTAAAGAGATATTGTAGTGTCATCTATGGCTAGTGTCATGCTGTTTGGAGATTCGTTCCAGTGGTTCAGTGACTCGTTCCAATTGTTAGGAGAATCGTTTCAGTGGTTCAGTGGTTCGTTCCACTGGTTCAGTGACTCGTTCCGGATATTAGGAGACTCGTTTCAGTGGTTCAGTGGCTCGTTCTAGCGGTTCATTGACTCGTTCCAGCGGTTCAGTGACTCGTACCAGCAGTACAGTGTCTCGTACCAGATGTTATAAGACTCGTTTCAGCGGTACAGTGACTCGAGACTCGTTCCATCTCAACCTCAACCTACTTCTCTGATTAGATATATACTTTAACATGCACTCTTCATTATTCAACCCTTGAGAAGTGTAAAGTTTACGAGAAATACACGAACCAAACACTATACCGGGATGCTGATGGTGGCATTTGGGCTGTTGTAAAAATGTAACCACGATAAAAGTTAGCAGAGGGACTTCTTTCTCTACCAAACGTTAAATATTAAATTGTGAGGTGGAGATGTAAAATGTTGGTGGAAGATTGGTATATTAGGTTAATTTGTTGGTATAATGTAAGGAGGTAGATTATTCCTTTGGTATGTTAAGGAAGAGGTTAGATACATGAGTGTGTGTGTGTCATTGATTTATTAACCTAAACTAACTTGAGATTTATTGAACTTACCTAAATTTAAAGTGAACACTCCCGACTTTGTTTAATGGGGTAACCTAACCTAATCTTACCTCCTCCAACTGATGACTTTACTTTAACAAACTTAGAACCTAATCTAACCTACCTTAACCTAACCCCATGTAATCTAGAAACTATAGGTGCGGGGAATAAGGTCAACTAGCTACTTGATCAATGAGAGAGAGAGAGAGAGAGAGAGAGAGAGAGAGAGAGAGACCGACCAGCCGCTTGATTGGTAAAAACAAGGTGACAGTCTAAACGCAAAAGTTAATTAATGGTCAAGATGTCTTATGGTTTTTGTACGAGTGAGTGAAGATGTTTAATACTGTTTAATACATCAAGAGTTAAACCAAAAGAAATTGTCCCTGAGGTTTTATTGTGGTGGTGGTGTTAATTTTATTTGAGATTTGTATTGTATTTTTAGTTTTATTTGTGGTTTATTCTATTTTCGGGGTCGTAATTTTATTTAACGTTTATTCTCGGCATCTTTGAGGTTTATTTTTTTTGGGGGGGGTCTTAGTTTTATTTGTGGTTTATATTCACGTGGACAGAAGAGGGTTTAATCTTCAGGTGAACCATTTATTATTATATATATTTTTTACATTTATATTTGTAGTGTAGAGAAGCCCCTCGTGTGTTGGTGTGTTGATCTATTTTCGTATTGGCATTGAGCTCGAGTCAGAGTCCGGATTCGATAGAGCCGGATTTTTAAGAGATTGCGATTCGAGGGGTCCGGATTCACTTGTGTTTTAGTTTATTGTAGGTCTTTATATTTTCATTGGTGTATACAAATGTTAGGTTAGGTTATCTTAACGTTAGATTAGCTTACATTAGTGTTAGGTTAGGTTATGCTTGCTTTAGGTTAGGTCACCATTTGAATGTTTAATCATCACATTATTAGACTATCTTCATTAACCCCTTCACTAAGGTGGACAGCAGTTTTTATACTTTATTTGGCTAACGTCCAAACGATTATATTTAATAAGAGAAGACCCCGTACATAAGGGGTTAAAATAAGCTGGTATGGCTAATCTTCAGATAATCTCTTTAATCTTATCTTTATCATACATTCATTTATTTATTTTGTACCTTTATGGAAGATTTGTATGATGTTAAGTTTGTTCCAATATTTTTGTTTATTGTTTAGTCTGAGGGAAAAATCAGATTTGCGATATCCAGATTTGAGATAATCAGATTTTGAGATGTGTGGATTTTAAATGTTTTAGTTAATTTGATCTTAATGAGTGTATTTAATATTTATTTATTTATTTATTTGTGTCACCCCCAAGGAGAAACGTAGACTACATGTTACTGTAACTCATAAAAAAAAAATCGAGGCAAAATTACAGCGAGTATTCCTGTAATCAAGGTGATCAACACATCTTCTGTTACACCTGAATCGTGGGTGACTGTAATGTATAACCATGAAATTACAGGTGACCACAGAGACACAGGTAGGGAAGGTACTCGCAAGCTGTTATACTGTCCAATACAGATAATGCTTTGAAACGTTGAGTTATATTACTACTACTATTTGTTATATTTTCGTCCTGCGTTGATATGGGTTGAGCTGTTGTGAGGTATATTATTGCCTGATATATCATTGTCCACCTGTCATAAGGGTTGAGCTGAATACCATGTTACAGCTTCAGGAAATACCTCACTTGGTTATAAATATTGCTGGATGGAAGGAAAAGTGACTCAGTAAAAAAGGCTTTAAACCTTTAACATTTACCACTCCTCCTTCCGCTATCCTTTCCCTTTTCCATCTTCCCTCCTTCCCCTTCCCCACGTCTCCTTCTACTGGCGATGGTTGTCTTTTGGGAGTTAGAATCTTAGGCACTGAGTCACTTCCTTAATGCTCTAGAAGATTGATACAGGATGATGGAAAACTACAGTGCATCTTCAAAATATTATCAGTATCGTTCATCCTTGTTACACTGTAGGTAGAACAAGTTATATAACAATGTAGGTATAACAAGAAACAGCTATATTGTTAGTTAATGCAGGATAAGTTACCTCTTGACTATACCTCTGACATGAAGCAACCTCTGACATGAAGCCCTCCCTGACCCTCCTGCCCTCCCCGGCCCTCCTGCCCTCCCCGGCCCCCCTGCCCTCCCCGGCCCCCCTGCCCTCCCCGGCCCTCCTGCCCTCCTGCCCTCCCTGACCCTCCTGCCCTCCCCACCCCTCCTGCCCTCTCGGGGTGTAATTTTGTTATGAAATCAACATTTTAATTAACATACCATGAATGTTTAATTCTTCATTTGAATAATGAATTGAAATGTAGATCTTCTTCTGTGTTGGACTATATTGTTACTTGTTGCTTTTTATTTGTTATATTTGTTTAGGTATTTACTTGTTGTATATATATTGGGTTTGTATCCGTTGGACTTCATTTGGGTGTGAGGTTTGTACTTGTTGGACTTTTAATAGTAGGTATATCGGACTTTTATTTATATGGTCTGTTTCTTTGATTAAATTTATATATTTGTTGTTTTATTGGACTGTATTTATTTGTGAGGTCTGTTTGTTTCATTTTATTTATTAATTTTTTGTCTTTATTTGTTGAGGTCTGTACTTGTTTATATCGTTTGTACTTATTATGTTTGAGTTATAACTTGACGTATCTATTTTAAAAGCGAATTTATTTTGGTTCCATGAAAAGTTTAGTGATACAGGCAGCTTAAGAGAGGCTAATGGTACCGGGGTAATGCATCACAGCAGCGTCTCTAAACAGCTTTATCTCACAGCCTTTAACAGCATTATCTCACAGCCTTTAACAGCACTAACTCACAGCCTTTAACAGCACTAACTCACAGCCTTTAACAGCACTATCTCACAGCCTTTAACAGCACTATCTCACAGCCTTTAAGAGCACTATCTCACAGCCTTTAACAGCACTATCTCACAGCCTTTAACAGCACTCTCACACACTTTTCACATCACTCTCACACACCTCTCAGCACTCTCACACACCTCTCAGCACTCTCACACACCTCTCACATCACTCTCACACACCTCTCAGCACTCACACACCTCTCAGCACTCTCACACACCTCTCAGCACTCTCACACACCTCTCACAGCGCTCTCACACACCTCTCAGCACTCTCACACACCTCTCAGCACTCTCCCACACCTCTCAGCACTCTCACACGCTCTACTGCCGTAATAACATGGTCTGCCGTCTTGAATTGAAATGACGCGGTATATTATATTCATAGGGGAGCGTTGTAGGGCGGTGAGTGCTCTCTCTCTCTCTCTCTCTCTCTCTCTCTCTCTCTCTCTCTCTCTCTCTCTTATCTGTTATCCTTTCCACATCCTCTCTTTCGTTTTATTCCCTTTGTACATTTATTCATGTTTCTCTTTTTCCTAATCTCTTGTTATCCTGACTTTAATTTCTTTCATTTTCTCTATATTTTTCTCACTCGTGACTATTTTTGTATTTTCCATTTTTATTACGTCTCTCATACGTTTTCTTACAGTTTTATCACAATTTGCTCACATTTTTTCTCTCAAATTTGCTCACATTTTCTCTCACAAATTTCTCACTCTACAGGTATAATATCTTTTTCTTCCTCTTTTTTTTTCTTACATCTAGCTCTATTCCTCTGACCTCACCTCACCTCCTCACCTCACTCCCTTCATAAGTTATCTTTCTTTCTTTCTCTTCTGAAGCTAATCTTATGTTTTCCTTTCTCCTATTTATCATCCCTATCCCTCTCTACTCTTCTCTCTTTTCACCCTCTTCTCTTTTTCTTCTCCCACCCCCTGTCTCTTTCTCACTTTCTTCCTCTCGTTTCCTCTGTACTTACCTCTCCTTCATTTCCTCACCTCTCTTTGCTTCTTTTACCTTTCATCGCTTCTCATCCTCTCCTCTCCTCTCCTCTCCCCTCCTTTTTCTCACCTCTCTCCAGCTTTCGTTTTATCCGCTAGTTAGTTTCAACTTCACTTTCCACTCGATTGACGATTCTCTCCTGTCACTGCTGGTGGTACAACATCACTGCTGGTGGTACAACATCACTGCTGGTGGTACAACATCACTGCTGGTGGTAAACATCACTGCTAGTGGTACAACATCACTGCTGGTGGTACAGCATCACTGCTAGTGGTACAACATCACTGCTGGTGGTACAACATCACTGCTGGTGGTACAACATCACTGCTGGTGGTACAACATCACCTGCTTGTGGTACAACATCACTGCTAGTGGTACAACATCACTGCTGGTGGTACAACATCACTGCTGGTGGTACAACATCACCTGCTTGTGGTACAACATCACTGCTAGTGGTACAACATCACTGCTAGTCGTACAACATCACTGCTAGTGGTGCAACATCACTGCTAATGGTACAACATCACTGCTGGTGGTGCAACATCACTGCTGGTGGTACAACATCACTGCTGGTGGTACAACATCACTGCTAGCGGTACAACATCACTGCTGGTGGTACAACATCACTGCTGGTGGTACAACATCACTGCTGTTGGTGTAACTTCACTGCAAGTGGTACAACATCACTGCTGGTGGTACATCACTGCTAGTGGTACAACATCACTGCTGGTGGTACAACATCACTGCTGGTGACACAACATCACTGCTGGTGGTACAACATCACTGCTAGTGGTACAACATCACTGCTGGTGGTACAACATCACTGCTGGTGGTACAACATCACTGCTGGTGGTACAACATCACTACTGGTGGTACAACATCACTGCTGGAGGTACAACATCACTGCTGGTGGTACAGACTCACTAGCAACAAGAGTCTCGTCACTGCCATCATGACTTCCTGAGTCAATCTGTGCACCACTTCCTGACGAGGGTCTTAATCCTTGCTCTACACCGACCCCTCTCCTGTCTCTCCTCTGTTTTGCTTGTTTCTTGATATTTTTGTTTCCCGACGTTGTTTTAAATTACTTCTCCTCTCCTGTTTCCTTTTGCTGGAGTTAGGAAGAGTTTATTCATTTGTGGATGTATTCATTTCCTCGATGTGAGTGAAGATGCAAGCTAAGTTTCTTAGCTGTGTTTACATTAGCTGTCTGAAACGATAGCTTATTGTTCTGGGTATGACGCACTGTAAACAAACCGGTGGTGATGATAGTCTTCCCAAGGATAACACGAGATACACCCACGCATAGAAAGAGAAAGGGAGAAAGCGAGAGAGAATTGCTAACGAAACCGGAAGTGACTAAGAGATGGAGAGAAAATAAATTATAAATGAAAACCTTTTTAGATGCTGTGCTTGGCCCCCCGCATATAAAATATTCAACAAGAAGTCAGTGAAAGGGTAGCGCCCCCTCCTCCATCACCCTCCCCACCAGCCCCCCCCCCCCCCCTCCCCCTCCGCCCTTGGTATTTGTAATAGGATCGAGTTAGAGACAAGGGAATCAAATGTCACGCTGATGTGTCCTCAGCCTCCGTGATGCTCTATTTTTTTCACAAGCGGATTTTCTATTTATGTTTTAATCAACAGTATTAGTTGATCTGTCTCTCTCTCTCTCTCTCTCTCTCTCTCTCTCTCTCTCTCTCTCTCTCTCTCTCTCTGTCTCTGGACCTCGAAACACAATAAGAAATGTCAGATGAAAGGTTACAGAATGAATGATGATAAGATGATATTTGATTATTGCATATGTGTATCATTGTGTGTATGTGTTGGAGGAAGGTGTGTGTGTGTGTGTGTGTGACTCTGGCTTGCCTGCGTGTCTGTATGTCTCTTTAACTGTATTGATCCTTCGTGTGTTTGGTAGATTGTGTACCAGATATATGACACACAAACACACACACGCACACACATACACACAAACACACAGAGCCGCAGATAGTTCTCATCCCTTGTCGTAAATGAGGTTGGGGGGGGGGGGGGGAGGGAAGGAGGGAAGGAGGGAAGGAAGGAGGGGAGGGGGTAAAGGGAGGTAAGGAGAAGAGACTCACCCACCCTTTTTATACATGCGGGGCAGATTCACCTCATGATGCTTATTACATATTGATTTTAAAGGGAGATGATGTTTTTGGTAATGAGGAGAGCAAGTCTGGGAGCCCAATATGTACAGTATGTGTGTGGTACCATCTCTGTCTGTCTGTCTGTCTGTGTCGATTACCGAACACAGGTATACATATAGGTAGATAGACGGGATTATATAGGTCAGTTGAGGGTGACAGATACAGAGAGAGAGAGAGAGAGAGAGAGAGAGAGAGAAATAAGGGAGGGAGATAGGGAAAGAGATAGAGACAATACCATCAGAACAAGAGATGATGTCACCCCTGGCTCTCCAAAAGTGACAGAAGAATAGACAGTTGTGCGTTTTTAAGCCAACAGTAAACACGTGTACTGACATTTACACCTGTCCAAAATGGGGGAGGGGGTAACAGGGCCATGAGGGGGGGACAGGGCCATGAGGGGGGAACAGGGTCGTGAGGGGGGGACAGGGCCATGAGGGGGGGGCAGGGGGGCTGTATTGGGGGGATAGGGCCATGAGGTGGGGCAGGGGGGCTGTATTGGGGGGATAGGGCCATGAGGGGAACAGGGCCGTGAGAGGGGACGGAGGGGGGGAGGGGCGTGAGGGGGTTTAAACGCTATATTTTGGATGTCCATAAAAACAATCGTTTGTCAAGCTGAATTTAGATCCCCCGGTCCACAGACACACACACACACACACACACACGCACACACACACACACACGCACACGCACAAGCACACCCACACGCTCACACACACACACACACACACACACACACACACACACACAATAATAATAGGAAAAAATAAATCGTTGTTTTGTTGAGGGGATACGTTTGACCTGGGCTAGTGATGAGAGAGAGAGAGAGAGAGAGAGAGAGAGAGAGAGAGAGAGAGAGAGAGAGAGAGAGAGAGAGTTTACCTTTCACGTTCAAAACACACACATGAACAAAGTGACAATTTTTTTTCCTCGTCTATTGTGACATGTACTGTACGGGTTGGGGGGGGGGGGTGGGGAGGGACTGTATCATTCTCCGACCACACGTTGTCCGTTTGTCTGTCCGTCCGTCCGTCCGACTATGACATATTCGGTGTACTCTCGTTAATCCTACCATGACCCAAGGGACTCTGCACTCAGCATTGTAGGAAGACTGTTATGAGAGGGCAATGTATTTGTGTACAAATTGTGTAGACCAGTGTATGTGTACATGTGTGTAGACCATTGTATGTGTACATG
This sequence comes from Homarus gammarus, assembly GCA_958450375.1. Lineage (NCBI taxonomy): Eukaryota > Metazoa > Arthropoda > Malacostraca > Decapoda > Nephropidae > Homarus > Homarus gammarus. Next base: position 914,890 of record CAUDMG010002775.1, on the reverse strand, counting down.
TGTGTAGATAAGTAAGTGTATGTGTATATGTATGCAAACCAGTGTATGTGTTGTAACATAGAAGGGCCACACTTCCCTGTTAATACACCGCACATTCACCTCTACCTGCACGGCTTACTGCACAACCACCCAAACTACTCGTTACCAATAAGGCAACGAAGTAAACAAAGAGACAGGAGTTGGTTCATGATTGGCGGAAAACCTTGCCGGCTTTTGAGGGGCAGATGATGTCTCTTCTAGGCACCCAGGCCCAGTCAGTTCAGCTCTCACCACCACCAGCGGCTACTTGTACCGCCCTGGCTCTCTGTCGTGGAGTGATACACTGTTCCGGCACTAACCTGTACACGAGGTATCTCCTGGCCATCTAGTATCACGTGTGTTAGTACAACTGAGTACATTATTTTTCACCCCTTGTATATATGTTTTTTTTTTGTGTTTGTTAAGGATCAATTTAATTATATTTAAAAATCACTTGCATATTTTTCTTGTCATATTACTTACATTGTGTTGGGTAATGTCATGTCAATCACGAGTGTAGTATCTACTATTCAATTAAGTCCAGTAATGCTGTATAACTAATCCCACAGTAAAAAGTCATTAGTAAAGTTAACAACATAAACAGTTTGTCACTTGTTACGTAATTGGGCCTGAGTTACAAGGTATTATAACTAAATTATTTCAACCATAAAGCCCCTAGACACACACAAACACACCGGTAAATAAATTACTTAAATTTTGAGATTAAAATTAACGTAAATGTTAAAGTAAAGTTACATTTGCCTCCTTGATTGCTCAGTTTCCGTAACAGCGTACATGTGTAAACCAATGTATGTGGACATGTGTGTAGACCAATGTTTGGGTTTAGTTGTTTTATGTTAAAATGAGTGGATAGTTAATGTTAAGTTTGGTTATTATAGATTAGGTTAAGTTATATTACGTTAGGTTAAATTAAATGTGGTTAAGTTAGATTAGGATTGGTTAGGTTACGTTACGTTAGGATTGCTGAAGGTTAAGGTGTGGTGAAGGAAGAATAAGAGGAAGAAGAGGGAGAGAAAGATTAAGAAAGGAGAGAGGATAGAGAAGGGAGAGATGAAGAAGAAAAACAGGGAGAAGAGGAAGAAGGAAGAAAAGGTAGAGGAGGAGAGACAATAAAAATTAAATAATGTGTAAACGGAAGGATCATAGTGAGAGCGAGTGACAAAGTTGCCATTTTCTTTAACAGAGATGGAAAGGGGGAAGGGAGAGACAGACAGAGAGAGAGAGCTTTTGCAATATTTTAATACATATATAATTAAATATGCTGGTATAGGAAATTTAAAGGAATTACAGATGATTATTTTTTTCTTTTTTTTGCCGATGGAGTGGTGGTGTGGTGGTGGTGGTGGTGGAGATGGAGTGGTGGAGATGTTAAGGTGGATGCACCAACCGCTCGCTTAATGTGTTCCAGCACTTGAACTCTTGCTTGAGCGCTTTCTTATGGTAATACTGAATATTTTGGGGAGGGGTCTCTCTCTCTCTCTCTCTCTCTCTCTCTCTCTCTCTCTCTCTCTCTCTCTCTCTCTCTCTCTCTCTCTCTCTCAAGGGACGAACGTCTCCCATCACACCTCACAAACTTGTAATCTTAAAAGAGACTAATTAGGGATGAGAGTTGTAGCTATTAATGCTCTGTTTCTTTTCTCTCCCCTACAGGACTACTGCCGCACGACACACACACACACACACACACACACACACACACACGTACATACATACACACACATATACACACACACACACACACACACACACGTTCAAGAGTTGTTCCTCATCTGGTGTCAAAAGGTGTGTCTATTAGCGGGTGTCAAGAGGCGTTTGTGTCAACTGGTATCAAGAACTGCGTCAACTGGTATCAAGAACTGCGTCAACTAGTATCAAGAACTGCGTCAACTGGTATTAAGAACTGCGTCAACTGGTATCAAGAGTTTAGTGTCGCCCCTGTCTAAGATTTTATCTCTGTTTTCTAAAGGTGTGAAATAGAGACTCGAATAATTAATAAAGGAGAGAAAGAGAGAATAATACCAAATAGGAAGAGTGAAAGCTAACGGAAGAAGAACTTAAAAGGTAGATGACTGAAATATAATTAGGATAGTAAACAAGTTTATATTATTTAGACTAAACTAGACAAAGTGGAAATTAATTCTGTGGATAATCTTATGTATGGTTTGTTAATTACCTGGACAGTGTTATATATGGATAATTAATTACCTTTGCAGTGTTACTCATATTTGATTGCGTAAATGAAGAAACAACGAAAAGTTAAGCCATAAGACATAATTATTTACATTATGCATATATTAAACTTGAAAAATAATGTCTTAAAGCCGTGAATATTATATGTCTCTACGTTAAGACATACTTGAAAAAAAAATTGCTACAGTAGTTAGAGGAATACTCGACCGTAGATATATTTAGTAGCCAGAAATAGTTACGAGTTTGTTAAGGAAATGCAATAAGAAATTCTTCATCTGTGTGTTTTAAGAAGTTGATGCAATCTTCCTCAGCCTAGACATCTTAACAAGCCATAAAAAGCCATAACGAAAGTAGTGGTGAGAGAGAGACTGCCAGATCCAGACATAAACACACATTCGTAAGTGTTCTCTTAAGTTATAGACGAAGTGGTGGTTGTGGTGGTGATTTAGGTGACAGGTGTTTTGAGAGACTGATAGTGGACAGGTGTGGTGGTAGTGTTTACAGGTGTTGAAGAGAAAAACCAACATTACACAGGTATTAAGAGACACATGTGGTGCTGGGGATTACAAGTGTTTATCCACAAGTGAAACCGTATTTAAATAACATTGAAAGAAATTAAAAAAAAACACAGACTCTTAAGTGATTAAAGAACTACGAGTATCCTTAGAAAATTAAGTATATACATCTAAGAGAGACATACGACCCCCGGGATGAGTGACTCTACTAGAATACCTTATGGCATCTTCGTGGTACTGTGCCTCTCTCTGTGTCTACAAACAGGTGAGTACACCCTCTTGTTATTGTTTTTTATTAATTCAGTAGTTTATTGTTGGTGGATATATTGAGGAGTATAACTTCCTTGGATTTTTTTATATGAGGTGTGTGTGTGTGTGTGTGTGTGTGTGTGTGTGTGAGAGAGCAACTTCAACACCGATCTCTGTGTGTATATAAATCTGTGTATGTTTTCACCTCGTTGAAGTATTCACGGTGGCATCAACTATCAAAATAATGATCTATTATTTAAAGCCTTCGGTCACCTCCCAACCTTTCATTCCCTGAGTAAAATATTGAGCAGAGTGTCAGGGAGAAAAACAGTTATTATTTTTTCGTTCTTAAATCTTTCGAACCGACCAACATACACATATACACACACATTTGTATCAGAGAAACAGCTGAAAACACCAACATAACCTAACCTAACCTAACTTAACAACAGTATAACAGCAGAAATCTTTACCAATAGGAAGATAAAGTATATATTAAATCGTAACTCTCACCCCGGCCGCTAGTGTTACCATGTCGCTGCAGTATTTATGTTGGATCGTCGGATTATTTAACTCTAAGAGTCCACGGCTTGGGGCGAAGTGGCGTTCTACAGTAGGCTTGTCTCCTCTTCTTGTTCATCCTCCTCCTCCTCTGTGTCTTCTTCCTCTTCCTCTTCCCTTTGCGTCTTCCTCCTCCCCCCCTTTATGCGTTTTCTTCCTTCTTCCTTCTCTTCGCCCTCTTCCTTATGCACCGCTGCCACATCAGAGTCTACAACTTCCATTGCCAGTAGCGTCATTTGAGGGGTGGAGGTGGGGGTGTGGGGGATTAGGGGTGAGAGGGTAGGGGGGAGGTTATAGGTTAGGGTCACAAGTTAGGAATTGGCTCCACCCTGCTATGATTTGGCACCCTCCTAGAGTAATACAGTAGTTTAGGGCTTGTTATTCGTTCTTGCTTGTAAATAGATGTAAGTGCACTCTCTCACACTCTCACTCACTCACTCTTTCACTCGCTTCATCACTCACTTCGTCATTCACTCGCTCACTGACTTCATTCACTCGTTCACTCACTTGATTCACTTATTCACTCGTTCATTCACATCACTCTCTTATTCACTCTCATTTACAGTCACTCATCCCTGGTTCTCACTTCATTTCTCACTTCATTATTCACTTCATCACTTACTTCATCACTCACTTCATCACTCACTTTAATCTGTCAGTCTCCTCTATTTTTCTTCTAATCCTTTCCATCAAACTCTCATCATTCCATCCACGTCAACTCATTCTTTCATTTTCTTCTTCCCCTTTCTCTCTTCCCCCTCTCTCACTCTTCCCTCTCCCATCTCTACCCTCTTCCACACCCTTTTCTCGTGATACTAATTACCTTTCTCAGATTGTCATACTCTCTCTCTCTCTCTCTCTCTCTCTCTCTCTCTCTCTCTCTCTCTCTCTCTCTCTCTCTCTCTCCGTTTCAATTTGCTGTTTCACTATTATCATACCCCTTTTCTTTTTCTGTTCCATCTCCTATTTCTTTCTTCTCCACATTCCATTGTAACTTTTCCCATATTTCTCCTGTTACATATCCCTTTCCACCCCTTCTCTCTCATGTTACCCGTCCATCAAGCCTTTCCACCTTTTATCAGGGTTTATCCTATCCCTTATTTTTGCCATTTCTTTCCCACGTATTCGTATATCTCTTTCTTTACTTCCCTTTCCACCTTTCTCTTCCATTTCACCCATTCTATTATCTCTCATTTTCTTATTTTACTTTCATTATGCGTTATTCTATCCTATCACTTTATCATTTCCTTTCCACATTTTTGTCTCTACCATTTCATGCTTCCCCTTTTCCACCACCTTCCTTCTCTTCCATTTCTCACCCATTCCATAATCCTCTTATTCATCTGCCATACCTTCAGCCAGTTAATATTGTATCCTCCCTCCCTTTCTCTTCTCTCAACCTTCGTCTCTCTCTCTCTCTCTCCCTCTTTCACGTTCTCTCTCTCTCTCTCTCTCTTCGTTATTAACTTCATGACACAATAACCGAAATCTTCCCTCCCGTTTCTCTGCGTTCCTTTCTCTTTTTTTTTGTGTGTGTTTTGTTTTTATTCGTCTTTTCTGATTTTACTTCCAAATTGTCTTCGTTTGTTTGTCTGTGTTTCTTTCTGTTTTTGTTTTGCTTGTTTATTTTGCCTTTAGTGTTTTTGTTTTGTATATATTTTTTCTTGTTTTTTTTCATTAAGTACTTTCCTATTTTCTTTCATTGTTATTCATCTTTATCAATTTTCCTTAATTCCTTTCTCAGTTCCTTTTCTTATTTCCTTCCTTCCTTCTTTCCTTCCTTCTCTCACACACACACACACACACACACATTTGTATATTAGGACACAATCTTATTCAATGTCACTCACTCACTCACTCACTCACTCACTCACTCACTCACTCACACACCTCTTCCCCTTGCGTGTGTATGTGTGTGTGTCTGTATGGCCGACATACTTGATGTATTTTTCTTCATCTTCCCTCTTCTCTTTATTGCCTCCTCCCTCCCTATTTCTCCCTTCCTTTTTCTCTTCCACCTCTGACACTTTCCTCCTTCCCTCCTTATTTAGTGCCACCCTTCCTCTCCCCTCCCTCTTTTAAAATCTTCCTCTCACCTATCCTCTTCCTCCTCTTCTTCCACCTCATGGGAGTATTTGATAGGGTGCCGATGGGTAGGGAAGAAGGGAGAAGAGGAGATAAAGGGAGGAATAAGAGAGAGAGAGAGAGAGAGAGAGATAGAGATATCTGATGGTATCTCTCGTGTTTCACCTCCCATACCATTTACAGGAGATAACAGACAGACAGACAGACAGACAGACAGACAGACACCACACAACATTTTACCAAGAATGCCACATAATCCTTCACAAAACCTCTATTTTCTTTCCTATTTCGTTGTTAAATCAGGAGCAGATGGTAATATTATATACATGTGAAGGATTAAATAATGCAGAATCTCCTTCTCCTCCTCGTCTCAGTTGGTTGTTAGTGTGGCCTGGTAGTAACGTGATCATGTGATGCTATTTAGGAATAACCTAGGCGAAAAATGGCGAAAAATGTTGCATGTGGGGAAATTTTTGTCGTGTGGGTGGGGGGAGGGGTTGGTGAGTGTGTAGGGGTGGGTGGGTGGGGGGGAGGGGTTGGTGAGTGTGTAGGGGTGGGTGGGGGGGAGGTTGGTGAGTGTGTGGGGGTGGGTGGGTGGGTGAGGGGGGGGTTGGTGAGTGTGTGTGTGTGTGTGTGTGTGTGTGTGTGTGTGTATTGTGTTGTTGAGGAGAAAATATTCGGTTTTTTCTTTAATGTTTGTGTCTTTATTAGTGTTTTTGTTTGGGATTTGTTTGTATTTATATGTTTGGTTTGTGTATTGTATTTGTTGTTGTTGTATAAGTTGTATATACTCGTACTGTATACGGATGCATAAGATTAATAACGATTTGTTGGAGTTAGGATTTTTTTCATTATTATTAATTATTATTATTATTATCTTAGTGTTTTATTTTTATTTTTTATTGATTTTTAGTATTTTATTATTATTTTTATTGATTTTTTATTATATTTATTTAATTTTTCGTGGATTTTTTCTTAGTGTTTTTAGTTAATTTCGTATATATATTTTTTCTTCGGTAAAGCTTTAACAAACTCTTAAGACTTCGATACAATGGACAGGTATAGCCAACAGGTAACTGAAGCGATTATCTTCTGGGGCAATACAGACGCTGTTTGTACTTGCCCTTGGTTTTTTAGAGAGTCTAGGGCACGTGGGCAGAAAAGACACGCGAGTAAGTGGGCAAGATAGGGCAAGAAGGAAATTGAGCGAGTAACCGGGCAAGAGGTCAAGTGGGCAAGAGGTCAAGTGGGCAAGAGGTCAAATGGACAAGAGTTCAAATGGGCAAGAGGTCAAATGGACAAGAGTTCAAATGGGCAAGAGGTCAAGTGGGCAAGAGGTCAAGTGGGCAAGGGGTCAAGTGGGTTAGGTTAGGTTAAGTTAGGTTGGGTAGATTAGGTTAGGTTAGGCTCCTCCTCCTCCTCCCCCATTGTCCATTACTACTGACACGCTTTAAAATATTCCCTGAAATATGTAAAGGGACAGATGGCTCTTTCCAGTGTTGCTTTATAATTGCATCGCAGTTTCCTATCTCAATTGCTGGTGATTTTTGGTAGGTGGTGAAGATTTTTGAGATGTTGAGGACACTGGATTTGTTGAAGATGTCGATATGAGAGATGCTGGAGATAATATTTGGGATGTTGGATAGGATGGAGGTGAGAGAAGATGCTACCACCGTCAAAAATCATTTAATCTCCACACATCAGCATCACTACCACCTCCTCTTCCTCCTACAAAAAGGCCGCCTCCTCCTCTTCCTTATCCTCCTCTTCCTCCTCCTCATCTTCCTCCTGTAACGAGACCTCCTCCTCGTTCTCTTTCCCCTTCAACAAGTCCCCCCCCCTTTTCCTCCTCCTCGTTCTCTTCCCCCTTCAACAAGTCCCCCCCCCCTTTCCTCCTCCTCGTCCTCCAGTTCAAGTCTGATCACCCTCTCTCTCCTCCTCCTCCTCCTCCCTCCAGTAATTAGCAAGGGTAGGAGAAGGACGAGGAGGAATAGGGAGGGAGACAGGAAGGGGATGGGGTTGGGTGGGGTGGGCTCCTGGTCCACCTCCTCAACCACCCACCCACCACAACACGGCCACAAGTTGAACCATTAGCGTGTCCTCTCCCTCTCTATCTCTCTCCGTCCACTGTTAATCGGCCCCCAGCCTCTTTACCCATAATAATAACAGCAGGGATTACAAGGGGAAGGAGTTATCAGTGTTAGGGGAAGGTGTAAGTGTGCGTATCTGCCTGCCTGCCTGCCTGCCTGCCTGTTTGATTCTCTCCCTGCCTGCCTGTTTCTCTCCCTGCCTGCCTGTTTCTCTCCCTGCCTGCCTGCTTCTCTCCCTGCCTGCCTGTTTCTCTCCCTGCCTGCCTGTTTCTCTCCCTGCCTGTCTGTTTCTCTCCCTGCCTGCCTGTTTCTCTCCCTGCCTGGCCATCTCCCTACCCAGCCATCTCTCTACCTGGCCATCTGTGTTTTGGGTTCTTCTGCGGCAGGAATCTAAAAGGAAGGTTTTGTTAACCCGATCCAATTTAAAGGTTGTGATAATGGCCATCGTTTAGGTGTGTCCTGTTGTATGTTGGTTGTTTGGTTGTGGTTGTGGTTGGTTAGGTGTGTGGTTGTGGTTATGATTGTAGTTGGTTAAGTTTGTGGTTGTGAGTATAATTGTTGTTGTGGTTTTGTTTGTGGTTGGTTATAATAGTAGTTGTGGGTGTGGTTGTTGTGGATATGGTTGTGGTTGTAGTTGAAGATGTGATTTGACTTGTGGTTGTAGTTGAGGTTTGGGTTGTGTTCGTAATTTTGGTTGTTATTGTGGGATGATGATACGGTTGCATTTGTAATTATAACTCAGGTTGTGATTGTAGTAGTTTTGATTGTGGTTGTAGTTAAGATTGACGATACAGTTGAGGTGATGATAATGGATAAGGTTGTAGTTATGATTATAGTTGTGAATGTGATTGGACGAATGTGGACTTGACTTCCATGTGTTTCATCTTTGCGATTGGACTCTTGTGTGTACTCTGATGCCCCTGGACTCTATGGCTTGATTCTTATGTGTACTCTGATGCCCCTGGACTCTATGGCTTGATTCTTATGTGTACTCTGATGCCCCTGGACTCTATGGCTTGACTCTTATGTGTACTCTGATGCCCCTGGACTCTGTGGCTTGACTCTTGTGTGTATTCTGATGCCCATGGACTCTATGGCTTGACTCTTATGTGTACTCTGATGCCCCTGGACTCTATGGCTTGACTTTTGTGTGTACTCTGATGCCCCTGGACTCTATGGCTTGACTCTTATGTGTACTCTGATGCTCCTGGACTCTTGTGTCTGGAGACGTGTGTCCTCTGATACCCCAGGACTTATGACTAAACTCGGTGTGTACTCTGAGACCCTCCTAACGGGACTCGGTGTGTACTCTGAGACCCCCCTAACAGGACTCGGTGTGTACTCTGAGACTCCCTGACTGGACTCGTGTGTGGTGTTCGGATAAAGACTTTGCACTTCGACTCGATATCATATTATACGTAGCGTAGCCGTAGGGAACATCTCGATCTACCCAGCGTGTGTCCAGTCGTTTTTCGTCGTAGTGAGTATTTTTGTAAGCATACGCAGGAAGATAGGAGCTACGTTGGTGTTTATTGGCTTATATATGGCGTGTTGGTGAGGGCTGGAGGCTACACAATGGATCAGTGATGAACCATTGGCTGGAACCTGACGAAGGGAGGAGGAAGGAGGAAGGGGGGAAGGGAGAAGGGGGAAGGGAGACAATCCGCTTGACACCACCTTCTGTCCACCGCTGATAATTGACGTCTACTGCTGCTGCTGCGTCTGGCTGTTGTGTCTCCTCTCAAGCTGTGTTTAGTTGGAGCTGCTGACGTTCTTCTCTCTCTCTCTCTCTCTCTCTCTCTGGTGGTGCTGTTTTTATGGCTGTTTCTACTGCCCTCTTGACACCCCCTCCCCCCCACCTCCCACCACAGCACCCCCCGCCCCCCACCCCCCCCACCAATCACGGCCGTCTCCTGGGTACTATGTCTGTTTTCCCTCCCTGGTCGTGGTTGCTTATGTCCTAGCTGTTCCTGTTGCTGTGATTGCTGTTATTGCTGTTAATGCTGTGATTGCTGTTGTGTATGCTGTTTGATCTTTGTCTTGCTGCTGTTTCTGAAGCTGTTGTTGTTGGTGATGTTTAAATCATGTTTATAGCTGTAATATGAATCCTTTTCTTGTCATTGTTGCGGTTAATTTATGTTCAATGGCTGTAGACTGTAAGCTGTTAATACTTTTGCTGCTGTTAACGTATACTCACGGCTGTAAACTCACCCATGTTATTGTTCTTGTGGTTGTATAGTTCTCTGGTGGCGACGCTGTTTCATTCCCCGCGGCTGATGCTGTTACTGCGGCTGTGTTTAGTTTTACTGCTGCAGCTGCCACGGTCTCTCCCGGTTACAGCACCACAGGGATCCATCACCGCTCTTGCCTTCCGTCTGTGCTGCTCCTGATCCTCCTCTTGTTGTCTTTGTTATCTGCTGTTAATCCTGATGTTACTGTTATTGATTGTACTGTTATTGATGGTGCTGTTAAACTGTTATTGCTGCCATTGTTACTACTTTAGCAACAGATCCTGGTAAAAGAAGATAAATCACAGCATTGAACCGAGTAAAATAACAGCATGTAATAGAGGAGAAATAACAGCATGCAACATAACAGTAACAACATGCAACATAACAGTAACAGCATGCAACATAACAGTAACAGCATGCAACATAAGAAATGACAGCATGCAACATAACAGGTAATAACATCATGCAGCAGCAGAGGGCACACACACATATTTGCAACAATAGCGGTTGCATCAGTTGAGGGCATAATAAGCAATGATCACTATATGCAGTATTGGCAGCTCTCAGGCATTACCATAATAACAATCATTGCGATTAGGTATTACCGTGGTGGGCCGGAATGACCACTTTACCTCTCCCTACCGCTGCTACTACTACTACTACTACTACTACTGCTACTACTACTACTACTGCTACTACTTCTGCTGCTACTACTACTACTTCTATTTAGTTTTTTTTTTGTTAATGGCCTCCATCCTCCCCTTATAGCCAAACCTTCGCCGCCATTTTCTTACCTTAAAATCAAATATCCTAATACATAAGTAGCTACCCTAGCTGTGTTGAGTTAGTTAAGCCGCAGATCTATGCCGCATTCAGTGACTGTAGCCTCATAGTCAATATCTGAAACTGTTGTCGGCTTTGGGGCCGATGCCCTCGTTCCCCTGAGGCAGAGCCAAGCCGACCTAAGGAGAGAGAAGGACAGTCGACATCTCATCCAGGCTGTAACATAACTTCTGGGCTGCTGCTGCTGCTTCTGTTCGGATAGCACCTCCGCGAGTCTGACATAGAAGCATCTTGCACTTGGTCCCAGCCCACCAGAGGTTGTGAACACTAGAGGAGTGAAGCTGCCTTGATCAAAGTTCTGAATTCTCTCCCCATATCCCCTTATCTTGTCGTTCTCGTTCCTCTTGTGTGCAGCATCGAGAGCTAAGTTACGGTGACATGTGGCCATGGGATAAAAAATCCTGATGTCGAAGAAGGCTCGCTGTCTCCGCGTCCAAAATCCTCGAGTACTGACGTCAACACGGGCTTCGTTGGATGTGTTTGAAGTCCTATGTTGGAAATTCTCACCGTCCAATGGAAGGAGGGTCGGTTCTACCCTGACATCACGGCAGATTTCCTTCAACATATTTGCTGTGAAATCCCTTACTTCGTTATGCCTCATGCATATGAAGCTCCCCTTTCTTGCACACCATGGCGTGATCGACGTCATAGGAAGAGCCACACACGCATTGGGAGGGCAAACCTTCTACTGGCCTACCGTGCCTTAGAGCATTGGCATCTGTAAATTCTTGTTTATTGAGACTGAAGCCATTTGCCCTTATCGGTAACGTAGTTAACCAGTTCGAGGCGCCCACCTCCTGCGCTATAGCTACTTTTTTTTTCAAATTGTCTGGTAATTGCAGCAACAGTTGCTACTACTACTACTATCTATTGATGCTGCTACTACTACTACTTATATTGATTACTGCTGCTACTACTACTACTACTATCGATTGGTGCTGCTACTGCTACTACTGCTATTGATTATTGCTACTACTATTACTACTATTACTGATACTACTATTGCTGATTCTACTACTAATACTACTGCTACAATTACGAGTATTGTATGTATAAAATATATAAAGCCAACATTAACTCACGATAAACAAAGTCGAAAAATAATAGAAAGTTAATATAAAATAGTTCATAGTGGTGAAAATAGAAAGTTAGAAGAGGTAGTTAATAGTATTACAATTTGAAAGGTAAAATGACCGAGTTTAACAATAGAAAGTTAACAGAATATAGTTAATAGTCTCACCATGATCCACTAGAGCGAAGTGACACTGTATTTAACTGGCTCTTAACCTCAATGAACTCTCACTTAACACCTCGACTATTGACTGTGTGTGAGTGTGTGGGGGTGGACGGGTAGGGAAGAGGAAGGGTGGGTGAAGAGGGGAGGGTAGGAAGGGAGAGGGGAGGGGGAGGGGGTCATGTATGTTATTATCTTCCTCCCACCACTACCTACCTTTACCGACGACATTCCTGTGTTAATCGAACCTTGTTGAAGATGTTTGTTTTTGTGTTTTGGACAATTTTTTTTTTTTTGGGGGGGGGGGAGAGAGTAAATAAGTAGGCTGCGTTCACATCCTTCCTTCCTACCTTCCCCTTTACTCTGACGGTGAGGTTAGGTTAGGTTAGGTTAGGGTAGGTTAGGTTAGGTTATATTTGGGAGAGAATATGCTAATTGGTTAGGTATGCGAGTTAACAATGGTTTTTGATCTTCGCTAAGTTACAGTCTGGGGGAAATTGTCGTGTGCTGTCTTCCTAAGTTTAGATTGAGCATGCAACACTTGCAGTATGTCAGGGCAACACTTCACAACACACGCTGTTATTACCCACACCTGTTATGAAGTGTTTCACAAATTGCTCACCTAAAATCGCCGCGTTATACATTATTATTATTATTCATTATTTCCTCGGCGTTGTCACAGTAACACGCCTGGACCTCAACACAGCAGTCACACTATGTTAAAGATTTGTTAACAGCTTGTAAATGAAGATTAGGTTAGGTTAGGTTAGGTTAGGGTAGTTTAGGTGTGGATAGATGAGGCTAGAGGCAGGGTGGTTAATCTTTAGGTTAGGTTAGGTTAGGTTAGGGTAGTTTAGGTGTGGATAAATGAGGCTAGAGGCAGGGTGGTTAATCTTTAGGTTAGGTTAGGTTAGGTTAGGGTAGTTTAGGTGTGGATAGATGAGGCTAGAGGCAGGGTGGTTAATCTTAAGGTTAGGTTAGGTTAGGTTAGGGTAGTTTAGGTGTGGATAGATGAGGCTAGAGGCAGGGTGGTTAATCTTAAGGTTAGGTTAGGTTATCATTAGGGTATGTAATCATCAAGTAAAATATACTTCTCTTAGGGGGAGGGGGAATTAATCCTCATATGATGGAAAAAAAAAAACTTCCTCAATTTTTTTTTCTTCAACTTTTTTTTTTATTTGATTGTCTTGTCTCTTTGATCAAGTGAGGGCAAGAAGGTCACAACATCCCCAGAGCGTCGTGGAGGCGGAGGGCAGAAGAAGAGAATTGGTTCACTTGTATTTTTTTTTTTAACCAGTGAAATATTTTGTTGTTTTGTTTGTTTGGGATTTCTAAAGCAGAATGTACCCCCCTCCCCCCTCCCCCCCTCCCCCCCCCCCCCACCACACACACGGAGCAAATTGAATGTTGGCTTCCAAAAAAAATGGCGTCACAATTCTACTGAGACTCTAAGTAGGTATATTTTCGTCTTAATTTTTTTCTCCTGAGAACACTATAATATTCCAGGAACCTTTAAGACTGATGATCCGGGCTGAGGGAGGAGGCAGTGTGACATATGTTTCTGGTGTGAGGAGTCGGGTGGAGCCCTGATGACTGTGTGTGTGTGTGTGTGTGTGTGTGTGTGTGTGTGTGTTTATCTATGTCTGTCACACCGAGACCTCAAATACAGGGTCAATAAGGTAGACTCGTATTAAGCAGGTGTAGAAAGCAGAGGCAACAGGTAATGAACTACACCCACACGTACCTGTTCATATTATCAGCTTACCTTGGCAGTATAATGAAGTGAAACGTACGTAAGGATAACCCCTTTAAGTCTTCAGTGCTGTAGTGGGGAAGGGTCGTATTTCGTATCATTTCATTTATTAAACAAGAGAAATAAATAATTCTACCTCGTATGTAAATGTTAGTAATGATACAGTATTATGTAGTATTACCTGTAGTATTTACCTGTAGTGTTACCTTGTAGTGTTTAAGGGTATTACAATAACACTTTCCCCAGAGCTTCCTGTAAAAAAAAAAAAGTGTTTTATAGTATATTTCATTGTGTTTTACTATTACGTCATATGTGGAGACCATCCTGTGAAAAAAAGGATATTTACTCTAATGTGTGTGTGTGTGTGTGTGTGTGTGTGTGTGTGTGTGTGTGTGTGTGTGTGTGTGTACTAAAGCACGTGTGAAGACCTTCCTGGGTAAAAAAGGAGAAAAAAAGAGAGAGAGAGAGAGAGAGTAAAGATTGATGTGTGAGGTGTTTTTGTTATTACGTTTTGTGGGGAAGAAGCGCCGGCGAAAATGCCTAGAATAAACACACTTGGTAAGCTGCTTTACGTCTTGAAACAGGATGCCGGGTGTTGAATTTTCCCTCCAAGGTGGTTTTATAGCCCTGAAAGATGTCTCCTAGGTGGGTTGTGTAGCCCTCTAAGACGTCTTCTCTTAGGTGGGTTGTGTAGCCCTTAAAGACATCATCTCCAAGGTGGGTTGTGTAGCCCTTAAAGACATGATCTCGAAGGTGGGTTGTGTAATCCTCCAAGACGTCTCCAAGATAGTTGATCTCCTCTACATCAACCAGTCCAGTACCACAGTCTTTGATCTACCCATCAACCCATCAACCAGGATCAGCTGTTATCTTCTCTTCTCACCTGCTCTGATTTGGGAGTTAATCATCTCTTGAGATTTCGTCGTCACACCTGAGTTTACAGGAGCCCGGGGGTGTAGAGTCGTGGGGCGGGGCGGTGCGGGGCGGGGCGGGTCTCTCCGGGGCTGTCCCACCTGCCCACCTGTCTGTCGGGGCAAGGGGTGGTGGGGGAGGAAGTTATCTTGGTATTGTAGATTGTGTGTGTTAGTCCGACGCCATCTTCGTCGATTAACTTGTAAGCAGTGTAGGATTACTTGAAGATTAGACAACCTAGTTTATTACACTTGATGAATGTAAACACCCAAATACTTACCCAACCTAACCTAATTAACGTAGTCATTAGTTAAAGTACAGGTAAAGAGAGAGAGAGAGTGTGTGTGTAGCGTCTAAGTGGATATAGCACTCGCCTCCCTGTTCTTAAGTGTCACTTTATTCGACCCCGGGGCACTGTCAGTCCACCCAGTTGTGAATGGGTACGTAACTGTGCTGTGTTGAGAGGTCGGGGGCTGAGATTAAAGACAGGTCAAATTCAGTACCATTCACATTGCCTCCTTGTGTACAAAAGACTCAGTAAACATCATGCTGTATTCCCACTGTCACAACCTGACCATCATGCCTATGGGACCCACATTGACTATTCACATTAAACCAGATGAGCATTAATACATGTGACTAAAAAAAAATACGTCATTCCCAGGTGAGGAAACCAAAGAGTCGCACTTACACATCCGCCCATCAAATTTTGTTCGTAGATTCATTAAATATATGAAAAAAGTGGTGATATATATATATTTTTTTTTTAGAGGGGCGTCGTAATTGAGTTTGGGTAATGAGGTGTGTGAGCAGGTGGAAGCGGGCGTTGATTAAAGGAATTTTTATAGGTGAGACCTTGTTGTTGTTGTCAGGAAGTGAAGAAATCTATGTGAACTGTGCCGTGATAGAGAGGGAGGGAGGGAGGGAGGGAAAGAGATTGAGAGAGGAGTAAGAGAATAAGCATGGGAAGGAAAGAGAAGGAAGAAACGAAGAAGGGGGAGAATGGAGGTTGGAATGGGGAGGAAGGGAGAGATGGAGGGAATGGAGGAGGGAGGGATACAGGGAGGAAGATAGAGGGTAGGATATTTTCCGTCAAGTGCGCACGTGGTTGTTTTACACACACACACACACACACACACACACACACACAGCACCTCAGGCGGCGTCGGTATATCATGGAGAACAGCCGCCTCTTGTACTCTAACGAGGCCGTGTTGTCGCTCGGCTCTGACCGTGATGTTGGTCCACTTGTACTGTGTGGGGTGGGGTGGGGTGGGGTTGTATTAGAAAAGGTTCATTAATCTGTTAACTAGAAATAGGTGAATAGATGAGCACATGTGTACATGCTTTATGTGCCTATCTGCATACATATACAGTATACAAATTACTATACATACATAATGGTTTCTCCTCGTGTACGAAGCTGGCCGGCCCAAAGGCCACCTAGGCGTGAATTTAAGGTGTAGAAGCTGTCGCCAACACAACAATCACACCCTAAGTTAACGAGTTGCATGACCCAGTGTCAAAGAATAGTCCGAGAAGACCGGACAACTCGCCAACTGCACTGGCTAACCATTACCCCGGAACACGATCCGCAAATCGATTAACATCCAGGTCCCCAATTACTGTTGGGTAGACAGAGGCAAATGGCGTAAAGAAACTTGCCCATACACGCATACTGTATATGTATGTATTCATAAACAAAGGATTTTTTGTATACATGTACTGTATACATTTGTACATACATACTCATACCAACATGGTACTTTCATATATGTATACATTAATTTATAGACACATACTAAACACACCCATAACATATTTAAAACACATACATAACACACATAATATACATGACACATAGATGACACATAGTGAATAAAAACTAACTATCAAGAGTGTCTCACAGCCCTCTCCTCCCTCCCTCACCACCACCCCCCTCCCTCACCACCACCACCCCCCTCCCCTTTCACCACCACCACCACCACCCCCCTCCCCCTTCACTACCACCTCCCCGACACAATTACAAGAGCAAATGTTATTCTCACAAGACACTGAACACCACAACCGCTACACCCAGCCGTTTCTTCATCAGTTCAACAGTATCCCAGTGCTGCTGAATTATGGAGATAGGAACTCTCTCTTGCAATCTGGCATTATCGAAATTGATTGATCTGTGGCATCGTGTGTGTGTGTGTGTGTGTGTGTGTGTGTGTGAATGTACGATTAGTTTCGCAATGAGGGCTTGGTTTTGGTAATTTTTAATGTATGTACCTGTGTGGTGTAATTGGTAAGTTCGTGAAATTGGAATGGTTGTTGTTGTAGCAGTTGTTGTAGTACAGGGTGGAAAAGTTTACGTGTAAAGAAGTTGGTTTGTTACTGGATGGCAGTTTGATAAAGGTTAGACTTGGGTATGAGAAGAGTGTCTGTTTTTTTTTTTCAAGAGATTTAAACAGATTAGTCTATGTACGGAGGTTAGGTTTTGGCAGGGAATAAACATGATTTCTTTAGTTTTTCCTGGAATGTTAGTTTATAGATCAGATTTAACTATCAAACAGATTTCGAGAGTTAATTCCGATATGTCAGTTAAAGGTTAGATCTAAATAAAGATAGTTACAGATACTTTATTCATTCCTAAGTTAGATTCAGAAAGTTGATTGAAACAAGTAGGTACGCAGGGCAAATTACGGGTATATTAATTTCAGGTGATAGTTTAGTATTTATATAATGTAATGGCTTCTTTTGCATAGACAATAAGGATACATACGATTTTATTGAAGTTCAGAGAGTTTATTCAGTAATATACATTCAAGTACAGGTGTGGGGTACAGGTACAGTTCATTATTATATATTACCTGGTGTATCCGTGTGGTGTGAAGGTCATTGTGAATAAGTTTGAGTGTAAGTTGATTAGAAAGTGTGTGTGTGTGTGTGTGTGTGTGTGTGTGTGTGTGTGTGTGTGTGTGTGTGTGTGTGTTTACCACTACCAGTATAACCACCACCACCACCACCACCACCACCACCACCACCACTGTTCAATATTTCACAACTATATTGTTAAGGCCGCGGTGCTTGGTTACACAGTGTTGCCAGTATAGGAAACTTGAAGTATGATTAGTAACGCTCCTTCGTACTGTATCAGCTGAGGGGAAGTGTCTGAACTTGGCTGAATTTCTGTGTTGTTATAAAAGAAGATTAAGATATTGAATCGTGTGTAGGTGTGTGTGTGTGTGTGTGTGTGTGTGTGTGTGTGTGCGTGTGTGTGTGTGTGTGTGTGTGTTGTAAATAATATCTTCTTGGTAGTGTTATCATCATCGTATATTATTGAACTTTTATTTCGTGTACAGGAACTGAATTTACATACAGTATATGTATTAATTATATCAGCTCTTGAATTATTTAATAGAAAATTTTAATTTATAATAGATATCCACGTGTTTTTTTGTTTGTTTGTGTGTTTTTTTGGCTCACCTGGGATTATCTTTTCCCGGTACAATCACTCGGTTAGAGCGAATTTAATCAGCTAAAATGACTACAATTAAAAAGTTATACGATATACACAGCCATAAAAACAATAACATTATCAGCTGTTTGGCAATATGTCCTCAACGCCGCCCCCCCCCCCAAAAAAAAAATGTAAACAATGATTCTGAATTTTTTATTTGTCTTTTTTTTTAGCGTGAATGGTGTCTCTTAGCGAACTATATGTCTTGGTAAATTATCTTTCGGAGGATGAAGAGGTTTATTTAGTTTGTGTTATCAGTGTTTCCGGTAACTGTATATACTGTGTAATTGACCTGTGGTGTAGTGGTCAGCATTCTCGCCTCCCAAGCGAGCTCACACGGGTTCGATCCCCGGGCAGGGTGAAACTATGGGCAAGATTATTTACACCATTTGTCTGTCTACCCAGCAGAAATTGGGGACCTGGATGTTAATCGATTTGCTGATCGTATTCCGGGGTAATGGTTAGCCAGTGCAGTTGGTGAGTTGTCCGGTCTTCTCGGACTATTCCTTGACACTGGGTCATGCAGCTCGTTAACTCAGGGTGTGGTTGTCGTGTTGGCGACAGCTTCTACACCTTAAACAAATTCACGCCTAGGAGGCCCTTGGGCCAGCCATCCTCGTTACACGGGGAGCAACCATTATTATTATTATTTATAGTGAAACCTCTATTATCGGATTGTATGGTGAGGAAAGTCTGTTGTATCGAGGTTCCGTTAGACTTGACTTGTCCATCTTAATGAACTATATAGAGATGACAGCCCGTTATATCGAGGGACTGTTAGATGTAAACCCCCAGCTAAGGGATTATATGTAGAGAGAAGTCCGTTATATAGGGGTTTGGCTGTTATCATGAGTATCGTCCGTCTGGCAGTAAACACGATGACGTGCTGTCAGGTTTGGGATGGAAACTGTCGTACACGGTCTGAGAGACTTGGGGCTGTCTGTCTCTAAGTACAGAGATCTTCACTGTAACGCCTGTAATCTAGTTTAGTCGCTGAGATCAAACTGCTGTATTAACACCTGACATCCCAGTATCCAGGTGGATCTGTTGAGGCAACAACCACCTGTGTGTGTGTGTCAGTCAGTGTTTATCAGTCTGTGTGAATCAATCTTGTGTAGTGTGTTCGTGTGCTGCTGTCACTTTGTTTTGTCTGCGACTGTACCTGTAACTGTGCTACTTTCTGTATTTTTAGAGCTATTAATACAAGATTATGCTCATGTATCCTGAGTAATTTCTGTGTAATGTATTCATTTTGAATTTCTGTTACCGTATTTTTACCAGTGAGTGTAATTGCATTTTACCTGTAGTTTTATCTATACCTGTACTTGCACCTGTAACTGTACTTTCATCTATTCTTCCCCCTGTAATCTTTTTCTTCCCGGGGGAAGAAATAAATGAAGTGCAATTAATTCAGTTAGTGAAAACAAAATAATTGTTTTTCAATACAGGATTCTTTTAGTCCAAGCTTCTTACTCTGTCCAGTGTCACAGAAGGTCGCACGTTGAATACAACCCGAGAGAGACACTGTAAACTAACAATATACAGTGTGTCTTGTAGGTGGCGCTAAATATTGTACATGGAAATTAATGTTATTTTTTTTCTATTTCAGGTGAGCGAATCATATCAACGAAGGTGGTGGGAAATTAACACAAAAGGTACAGTTGAATGTTATGTACAAAAAGCTAGAATCTAGACTCAGTGGTTTAAAAGGGACGAATCTTAACCCTGATGCCGCTGTGGTTTCGAACAGCTTCACGTTGACGAGAATCAGTTCCGTGATGGTTGGGATTTTATTATCACCGTCGGTCTCACTTGTATTATTGTTTCGTCTCACAGTGAACAAGGGTGTATTGAGGGCCACGTGGTGTTGGCAGGACTTATCCCAAGATGTCATAGGACCTCACTTGTACTGTCGTGTGAAGGTCGTGGTCCATGTGGCGTTGAGTTTGGCGTGAGTTCATTCATACGTGGAGTCCAGATCGTATTATTAGGTGTGAAGACGCTGATGGTGACCGGGCCCTTGTTTACAAATAGGGACTCACTCCTCTGATGTTCCTGTTTTCCACTCCTTTTCGAATTAAAATGTATCACTTTTGCATTATTTGTGAATTGCTCATCAAACTTGTATTGGTTTCATAGTGGAGGGAGGGAAGGTGAGAGGGGAAAGGGGGGGTGAGAGGGGAAAGGGGGGTGAGAGGGGAAAGGGGGGTGAGAGGGGAAAGGGGGGTGAGAGGGGAAAGGGGGGGTGAGAGGGGAAAGGGGGGTGAGAGGGGAAAGGGGGGTGAGAGGGGAAAGGGGGGGTGAGAGGGGAAAGAGGGGGGTGAGAGGGGAAAGGGTGGGGCACATATTGACCCCAGAAAGTTTGTACGCTTAAATGTCTTCTTTATACACAACACAACACAACACAACACACAGTTACTCACACCATCTCTCAAACATTGTATTGAGGTAAAAAAAGATACAGTGTTGTGTAATGTCAGCAGCGTCAGACTTACACGATATCTGTACCCTGAATGTAACTCAGTGTAACTCAGAGCCCAGGGGACAAAGTTACAGTGATTAGTTTACAATGAGTGACACGAGCAGCTATTTTAGACGAGTAAATAACGATAATTTGTGTACAGTAATAGTGTGAGTGACGTATACATGAGTTACAGAGTGAATTATTCTTGTTGTGAATGACGGCCACTGGGAATTAGGCTGTGATCATTCCTCTCGATCGTTCAGTGATTGATGAATGCTTTGGAGAGGCCCTGTGATCACCCGCTTGTTCCGTGGTTGTGGTTGATTACTTTAAATGGTACTTGATGTTTTGTTCTACCGTGACTAACCACAGTTCAAGTTATGTAGTGAACGTTTACAGTATATATATATAAATATTTAACCTAACCTAATGCTACGGTTACATAACTTAACTTAACTTAAACTAACCTAATGTTACGTTACCAAACTTAACCCAACCCAACCCAGCCTAACCTAACCTAACCTAACCTAACCTAACCTAACATACTTTAATCCAACCTGACATTACCTAATCTATCTCATCTAAAGCTAACCAGAGACAGACAGACAGAAAGAGAGATAGACAGAGAGATAGACAGAATTTAAAACAATCAGTGTACAAATGCTGGGAATTATCCGGCTTTAAATCTTTAAGTATTTGGAACAGTAACATTCTTGCACGTGTACCTCCTGCCTGTGTCCCCGTGGCCGCCTGCACAACAAGAGACTACACTTGCATCTAATGGCCTTGTTAATGACGAACTACATGTCTCTTAACGACCACCATAACGGGATTGCATTTCTGAAGCCAAAATCGAGTTGACAATAATCCACAGACGACAAGAGTTCATTTTCCCACCTGCCTTTCTAGAATTATTTTAAGTTAGGATTTCGCATGATCTTAAGTTGGGTTCTATGATCTTAACTTCGGTTTTTTATGATTAATTCTAAGTTAGGTTGTTTAATTTATGTTTTATTTTTTTAATTATTTCTTAAGTTGGAGTTTTGTTAATTGCTGTACTTGCAACCTGGGGTATGTGTGTATGTATGTATGTATGTGTGTAATGTATGTAATGTATGTGTGTCATGTATGTATGTATGTATGTATGTATGTGTGTATTACTCTTCTTTACCACAGAATACATCTACAAAATAAAAGAGAGAGAGAGAGAGAGAGAGAGAGAGAGAGCTGGTACACCCAAGCCATCATATCCGAGGAAACAATAACGCCATTACAGTCTGGGAGAGGCTGTGTGTAGCGCCATAACTGCCAACTGTTGCTGGTACCCGTGTGACTCTCTCTCTCTCTCTCTCTCTCTCTCTCTCTCTCTCTCTCTCTCTCTCTCTCTATACCCCATTCCTACTTCCCTCTTTCGTACTACTTCACACCCCTTCCTCCTCTTTCCCTCCTCCTCCTCATTCTTCTTTTATTACTAACTCAACTTAGAAACTTGTAATAACACAAAACAAACAGTTCAAAGTGTTGATAAAAAATTAGAAATCAACATTATTTTTATTTCGTTAACAAAAAAATTTACAGCAACAAAAACAATAACAAAAAAATTTCAGAGAATACATTCTTTTTTCTTTCGTCCTCAACTTAGTAATGTGAGGGTGATATCAGTCTCTCCTCGTGGTGATAGTGTAGTGTTGGTGATAGTGTAGTGTTGGTGATAGTGTAGTGTTGGTGATGGTGTAGTGTTGGTGATAGTGTAGTGTTGGTGATGGTGTAGTGTTGGTGATGGTGTAGTGTTGGTGATAGTGTAGTGTTGGTGATAGTGTAGTGTTGGTGATGGTGTAGCGTTGGTGATAGTGTAGTGTTGGTGATGGTGTAGTGTTGGTGATAGTGTAGTGTTGGTGATGGTGTAGTGTTGGTGATGGTGTAGTGTTGGTGATAGTGTAGTGTTGGTGATAGTGTAGTGTTGGTGATAGTGTAGTGTTGGTGATAGTGTAGTGTTGGTGATAGTGTAGTGTTGGTGATAGTGTAGTGTTGGTGATAGTGTAGTGTTGGTGATAGTGTAGTGTTGGTGATAGTGTAGTGTTGGTGATGGTGTAGTGTTGGTGGTAGTGTAGTGTTGGTGATGGTGTAGTGTTGGTGATAGTGTAGTGTTGGTGATGGTGTAGTGTTGGTGATAGTGTAGTGTTGGTGATAGTGTAGTGTTGGTGATAGTGTAGAGTAATCATCTTTTATTTACCAAATCTAGATTCTGTTACGGAATAATATAGATTCAGGAGAGAGAGAGAGAGAGAGAGAGAGAGAGAGAGAGAGAGAGAGAGTGTGTGTGTGTGTGTGTGTGTGTGTGTGTGTCGGGGTGGGGGAAGGTCAGATAGAAGAATAACCCAATTGTGATTAAATATGAATGAAATCCAAAGAAATAGAAAAAGAATGAAAGAACGTATGAAGGCAGTCGATAACTCTCCCGTGATCACTGAATGAAACAGAATACTCAGGTGTGATACAGGTAGTCAGCCAATAATCCATCACATTGGAAATCAAAATAACCTTTCAGTTCGTCCAGGTATAGAGGTAACAGGTAATTAAGGTGTTTAGTAAAGGTATTAGGTAACAATGCCCAGAGAGTGACAGCATGACCACTTAATTATTACCTGTAATTACCTGGAGTTGTGGGAGGTAAATAAAGTATGCAAATGAGTCTCGTCACACTCACACACACACACACACTCTTAAATTGGGTATTAAGTGATCATAGAGTGTATTACTGAATTCATAATGAACACCTGGTCGATATTTCTAAATTAAATAGTAAATTGATACCAGGTAATGCTAAAGGTAGATGTTGTTTATTAAGTTTGTCAAGAGACTGTCAATTGAACGTGGACTTGATGAAGGCTAGACAGAGTAATGGTGTTTGTCGATAAATTTGAACTTAAGCGTGAATTAATCTTGCCGCCGTGAAGGGACAAAATGTAAACACGAACTGACGATGCATAGTGAATAAAACACTTGAGTGAGTGAGTCTTAATGGCCTGGAGTTGAACAGCAAATACTGTAGTTAAGATTGAGATGGTTCTGTGTTTACGAATTGTTCAAATAGACTCTGGCTTTATTAGGTCTAAGAAAATATAGCTTCTATCCTAATCTAATCTACCTTAACCTACTTTAACCTACCTTAACCTACTTTAACCTGCCTTAACCAACTTTAACCTGCCTTAACCTACTTTTATCTGCCTTAACCTACTTTAACCTGCCTTAACCTACTTTTATCTGCCTTAACCTAAACCTAACCTTGCTTTATATAACGTAACTTAATCATACCATTCTTAACCTAACCAAACCTTTCTTAACCAGAACCTAACCAGTAGGATTGGGGTCTAGTCCTCATGGGCCCCATTAGTTAGGTTTGGGGCCCAGGTGGACTTAATATCATAAGACCTACAATCCTGTGTTCGAGATCGTAAAAACTCAGGTTACATTCACTTACAGCACCAGTTTAGGGTCAGAGATTATTTTCAGAATGTTTCTAAATCCACCCTGAACTGTTAACAATATTCAAAATCTTTCTAAATCCGTCGTAAACTTCCATCACCTTTCAGAATGTTTCTTAAGATATCCTGAATTATCGTCGCCTTTCAGAATCTTTCTAAATCCGCTCTGTTTCGAAATCCACCGTGAATTATCGTTACCATTAAGAATATTTACCAATCCAGCGTGTGAAATCTCCAGAACAACAAATAAGACCCAGAATCGATCGGTATATATAGCAGGTGAAGCGACAGGCGTCAAGGTATACCATCACACCTCAATAATAAGGACCAACACACACACACACACACACACACACACCTGGTTGCAAGATTTACGCGTCAGTGGTCGTGTTAGGTAGTGGTACCCTGAGCCCCGCCTGCGTCATGGTCTCGCTGTTGACACAAGACCAATTCTCAGCCTGGCCACACTTTATGCAGCGACACGAAACAAAACAGAGAACTGACGTGGTGGTTGTGGTGGTGTGGTGGGGTTGGTGTTGATGGTGTGGGGTTGGTGTTGATGGTGTGGGGTTGGTGGTGGTGGTGTGAGGTTGGTGGTGGTGGTGGTGTGTTGGTGTTGGATTGATGGTAGTGATATCGTGGTGGTGATGGTCATGTCGTGGTGTTGATGTCGTGGTTGGTATAGCGTGGTGTTGTGGTGGTGGTGTATCTGCTCCAATCATTGTATTATTAGT
>CAUDMG010002775.1:777500-885000 GCA_958450375.1 Homarus gammarus | reverse complement strand
ACCCAACCCAACCCCAACCCAACCCAACCCAACCAAACCCCAACCCAGCTCAACCAAACCCCAACTCAACCAAACCCCAACCCAACCCAACCCCAACCCAA
This sequence comes from Homarus gammarus, assembly GCA_958450375.1. Taxonomy (NCBI): domain Eukaryota; kingdom Metazoa; phylum Arthropoda; class Malacostraca; order Decapoda; family Nephropidae; genus Homarus; species Homarus gammarus. The sequence continues at coordinate 884,899 of CAUDMG010002775.1, read as the reverse complement.
CCCAACCCAACCCAACCCCAACCCAACCCAACCCAACCCAACCAAACCCAACCAAACCCAACCCAACCCAACCCAACCCAACCCAACCCAACCCAACCCAACTCCCCCAGGTAGCAATAAACTATTCAATAATCACCAGATGAAATAAACTACAGGGCAGCGAATCTTTTAAATTAATCCCTCTTCCTTTTGCACAATATGGAATCTGATTGTGTTTTTTATTCTGTCTGATTGGGTGTAATTAGGAGGGATTAGGAGTATCAATGGGCGCCGCTCAGGTAGAGAGGAGGTCTTGGCACACCTGGACAAAGGGTTATTGTTTCATCCCCCTGTAGTACGAGTCTTGTTTTATTCACTGTTCCATTGTAGGAGAAGTTATAAGGGAAATATAGTAGTGATCACCTGTAGAATTTCCCTCCCTATAACCTAACCTAACCTAACCTAACCTATCCTAACCTAACCTAACCTAACCTAACCTATCCTAACCTAACCTAACCTAACCTAACCTATCCTAACCTAACCTAACCTAACCTAACCTAACCTAACCTAACCTAACCTAACCTAACCTCCCAATATCTCTTAATGATTATATTTCTGAAGAGATATTAAAAGATATTATATTGTGGTGGAGACAGCAGGTAACCATATCTCTCCCAGTGTTACCAGAGTACTTCTCTCTCACCAAGTGTTACCAACGCTGTCTCTCCCATCCAGTGTTACCAAAGCCATCTCTCCCACCAAGTGTTACCAACGCTGTCGCTTCCACCCAGTGTTACCAACGCCGCCTCTCCCATCCAGTGTTACCAACGCTGTCGCTCCCACCCAGTGTTACCAGCGCTGAGTCCCTTAATAATTCCCGCTAAGGCTGAACTATTCCGTGGTGTGGTAAAGCCGCCTACTAACACACATACCCGCCGCCAATACTATCTCCTCAAGTGTTAATTACCTCAGGTGTTAAATCAGCCGCAGGTGTTAATTAGGCATAATGAACCAATTACCGGAAATAGCTTCGCCAAGAGAGAGAGAGAGAGAGAGAGAGAGAGAGTCATCTTGTAACAGACAGGCATGGTGCGACTTATCTATATATACCCCCACCCCTATCTTCTTTCCCCACCCTCTCTCCTTCCCCCACCCTCTCTCCTTCCCCCCACCCTCTCTCCTTCCCCCACCCTCTCTCCTTCCCCCCACCCTCTCTCCTTCCCCCACCCTCTTTCCTTCCCCCCACCCTCTCTCCTTCCCCCACCCTCTCTCCTTCCCCCACCCTCTCTCCTTACCCCCACCCTCTCTCCTTCCCCCACCCTCTCTCCTTCCCCCACCCTCTTTCCTTCCCCCCACCCTCTCTCCTTCCCCCCACCCTCTCTCCTTCCCCCACCCTCTCTCCTTACCCCCACCCTCTCTCCTTACCCCCACCCTCTCTCCTTCCCCCACCCTCTCTCCTTCCCCCACCCTCTCTCCTTCCCCCACCCTCTCTCCTTCCCCCACCCTCTCTCCTTCCCCCCACCCTCTCTCCTTCCCCCCACCCTCTCTCCCTCCCCCACCCTCTCTCCTTCCCCCCACCCTCTCTCCTTCCCCCCACCCTCTCTCCTTCCCCCACCCTCTCTCCTTCCCCCCACCCTCTCTCCTTCCCCCCACCCTCTCTCCTTTCCCCCACCCACTCCCCACCAGCCATAACCCCTCACCCTCAGGTAATAAAGTGATTGGCGTCCTTAATTACTAAAACGAGGTCGTTAATGACTGTTCAATCACATAAGGACGTGTATTACTCTACATGAGCAACCCTTAGTAATGGCATTATTATTTTTTTCCTAAGATGAAAAAATTTAAGTCATTGCAGTGTTAGCTATTTTTTTTATTTATTTTTTTCGTATGATGAATAAAGATGTTATTTTTGGGCGGTGTTGAGGTGATCATAGGTGTGTGTAGTGTATTGTTGTTGGTGTTGGTGTTATTTTTATTAATATTATTACAGTTATTATTTTTGTTTTGTTGTGTATGTGTTTATTTATAAAAAAAAAAGAACGCCGTTTTAGCATGAAATACCTGGTTATGGGGTCCGGGGTCGGGGTACAGATCCAAGAATATATTACGGCTCCGAATCTTTAACACGGTGAAGCCCAGAAGCCTCACGGAACACTTGTTTATTTGTGCTCCGGGACTCTTAACCTGCCTGTCACCTTCCAGAGCTCTCTCTCACACACACACACACACACACACACACGAGCGACGGACAAAAATACAGCCAGAATTACAACCTCTGTATTTTTGCTACGACAAGTGAGAGACAGAAATACAGCGGCTGTATTTTAGTTGCGACAAAGAAATCACAGCTCGGTGTACCATCTCAGCACACAGGTTAATTGAAGGTGTGAACATTTTCCTCCATTGTGTAAGTCACCTGTTGTCCTAAAGCGTGGCTGCCTCCAATGACCAGTTCCAACATGCGAACGTTGAATTTGGTGATCTGTTAGGTGGAGGAACCTTAATATGGCGGTATGCAGATACACACAGGCACAAACACACACACACACAGGCACAAACACACACACACAGGCACAAGCACACACACACGGGCACAAACACACACACACGCATATTACCAGGAGTTAGTATACTGTACACAACCAGGCACACACGAGGATAAATACACACACACACACGCATATATACACACACACACACGCATATACACATACACATATGTACACATACATACACGCACACTACCAGGCATTAGTTTACACAACTAGGCACATGAGGATAATAACACATACATTTAAAGAAAGAAAAGAGAGGTCCAGGTGAGAAGGATGACGCATCAGACAGACAGACAGACAGGTGGACAGATAGACGGACAGACAAGCAGACTGACAGGGAGCGGAGGAAACACTCTACTGATTTATTTAACAATTTTCTCGAGAAGATAAATAAATATTCTGGCCGCTCCTGCCAATTAAAGTAGATAGTTGACTCAACACCTGCCTCCACACTGTCTGCCAGGTGACTCACCCCCTTACCTGCCCAGGTGACTTACCCCCTTACCTGCCCAAGTGACTTACCCCCATACCTTCCCAGGTGACTTACCCACATACCTGCCCAGATGACTTACCCCCATACCTGTCCAGGTGACTTACTCCCATACCTACCCAGGTGATCCACCCCCTACCCTCTCTCACACCTGTAATAAAGCTACACCTGTCTGTGTCTGACTGTGTGAGAGAGTGATGGATGACCACCTGCTGACTAGTTGGGTGACCCATTGGCTGAGGGTGGATAGAATTTATTCTCTCTTTCTGTCTATGTCTACCTAATCTATTTACCTATATCTTTTTCCTTCCTATTTGTAATTATTTATCTATGTTTTGTATCTGATTACAATCTCTATCTATATATCAGTCATCTATCTTCCTCTTCTCTCTAACACACACTCACACACACACACACACACACACACACACACACACACACACACACACACACACCATCAACAAGTGTTACAATATTCATTTAGTTCGAAACATCAGTCCTTGTCTCTGCTCTCCAAGATTCGACAGCTTACATTATTGTCCGGACAGTGTTGTTGTTGTTTGTTTTTGTTGTGCTTTGTTTTTTTTTTGTTATGGTATTGTTTTTGTTGTGAGATGGTGTTGTTTTTTTGTGAGGTGTTATTGTTTTTGTTGTATTGTGTCGTCTTTTTGTACTACCGCTATTATTATTATTATTATTATTATTATTATTATTATTATTATTGTACCATTATTATGGACATTTCTATTATTTTAATATTTGTTTGCTTTTTCTTTTATTATTATTATTATTTAAATTCTGAAAATAATAATAATAATAATAATAATGATAATGATCATGATGATAACAACAACACCTGGACCACCACTAAGACCTTCACATAATCCAGGTATACCAATTCTTGCCTCACATAATGACCATTTCTTGAATTATCGATGAACCTTCAGGTGTCTCTTAGCTTGATGACCCCTACTGACCTTTGACTCGACGGTGACACTCTCTTCAGGAGCCAGCAAGCAAAGCTACAGACAGACAGACAGACAGACAGACAGACAGAGAGACAGACAGAGAGAACTTCCAGATTTTTTTTTTGTTATTATCCGTTTCTTTTCCCATCCATAACCTTCCCCATCTTTCCCCCTCTCACCTGTCTCACACCCCTCTCACCTGTCCCACACCCCTCTCACCTGTCCCACACCCCTCTCACCTGTCCCACACCACTCTGTTTATACAATACATAACACCATCTAAGATTCAATCAACTTTGTATGACTGGATAATAATGACTAAAAGTTCACCTGTCTGGTCAGAATGGAAGGGGAATGAGGGAGAGAACGAGTAATGGGAGAGGGAGAGGAGGAGAAAAGGAGTTAGAGATGGGAAGGGAGGAGGGAGATGAGAAGGAAGAGAGAAGAGGGTAGTTGGGAGGGGGAGGGAGGAGAGGGAGGGAGAGGAAAGGAGAGGAGTATTAGGGATGGAAAAGGAGGAAAGAGAGGGAAAGAAAGAGGGGAGAGGAGTATTGGAGATGGTAAGGGAGGAGGACGAGGGAATAAACGAGGAATAGGGAAAGGAGAAGAGAATGAGACATGGATGGGGGAAGAAAGGGAGAGGATAAGAAAAGGAAGAGAATTGGGGATAAAAGACGAGGATGGGAGTATAATGGAAGACTAGTGAGATGGAAGAGAAAATGGGAGAGGAGATGAGAGTTTGGTAGGAGGGGAAGAAGAGAGGTGGAGAAAGCGGGTGAATAATGGAAGGGAAAATAAAAGAAAGGGGATAAGGGAAATAAAAAAAAAAGAAACACACGGAGGGTTGTAGATGAAGGGGAGAAGAGAAGGGAGGATAAATCTCTCTCTCTCTCTCTCTCTCTCTCTCTCTCTCTCTCTCTCTCTCTCTCTCTCTCTCTCTCTCTCTCTCTCTCCCAAACTTTGTCTTTTTTCCTTGTCCTCCTTCCTCCCTTCATTCCTTTTTATCCTTCCTTCCATTCATCGTCTCTCCTTTTCTTCTTCCTTATTTTCCTTCCTTCCTTCCTTCTCTATCCTTTGTCTTCCTTCATTCATTTATACCTTCCTCCTTTCTCTATTCATTCCCTTCATTCTTCCCTTTCTTCATACCCTCCTTCCTTCTCTATTACTCCCATACCTTTATTCTATTATTTCCCTTCATTCATTCTCTCCCTCCTTCATCATTCTCTCACCTTCTTCTTCCTTCCTTCCTTCCTTCCTGCCTCCCCCCTCCCCCAGCCTAACATAAGAGGGTTAACATTGGTCACGATGTGTTAAACAGCTATCAGTCGCCTTGTTTTTTTCTGAACAATAAACAACAATAATAAAACCAATAACATCAATAACAACAAAACAAAAATTATATACAGGCTTAAACAAAAAAACAACAGCACTAGATCCTAACCTGACGTAACCCAACCCAACCCAACCCAAACCCAACCCAACCCAACCCAACCCAACGTAACCTAACCTAACCCCTCAGGTAACTTTAGGGTGTTTAATTAACAGGTGAAATAAAACTAAGGTGTCTAATATTCACGTCATCCATATTTCAGGTTATTGTAATAAAAAAACACTCAGTTCTCGGTTGTTGTTCTTCATTACTGGCTTAGCTTCTGTAACAACTCTACTGTCTGTCTGTCTGTCTGTTGATGAGTCGAACAACACTACAAAAAAACACACCATTAACTCACTCGCGTTAGGAAGTTTTAGACAATGGTTGAACAGAGACGTGTAGGGTAATGGTCGAGTGTAAAGAAGAGCTTGTGTTTTGTAATGGGACAATTGACCTAGACTATAGTGTTTAATTATTCTTGTGTTGTGATTAACCTAAAATTACCTCCCTTAGCAAGTTGACTGTGTGTGTGTGTGTGTGTGTGTGTGTGTGTGTTAAGTAAGTAAGCATAACCCCCCTTTAAAACACGCCTCGTCTTCCTGTAATGTTTATCAGGTGGACAACGCATTCTTACCACCCTCCCAGCTCGTCGCAGTATCCTCATTTAATTTATTTCACCCACAACAAGCAAGTTACTGTACTGGCCGCAACTCACGCTGAATAATACAAGTCCTCTGTCATCAGGTTACACCGTGAAATAGATACCCAACCTTGATTAACACTTTTACGGATAGATCTGTGTTCTGGTTGGCCCTTCAATAATCATAGCCACGTTAACTCATAAACCTTGAAAAGTAATTAATCATGAAAAAAATGGTGATTAATCGTAGAAGGTTAGAATGTTGGTGTAATGGTGTTTTATTATGGTGTTTCTTCCATATGTAGTGTGTGGTGTCTTATAGTGAGTGACGAGTGTAAGAGTGATGGTGACGATGGTGAACCTTTGGCACTTTACCTCTTACTGTCTTTGTCTTTTTATGGAGTTGTTTCAATCCACATGATGTTATTTAATAGCTTTCTCGAGATACTTGTATAATCAGCATTTACCAAGTGACCTCAAGAGAACAACAGCAGCACTCTGAGGATTCAACTGCGTTAATATCGAAGTTATTGAGTTTGTTAATTGTATTAGTCTACCAAGTTAAATAAACGATTTCATTATCAGTTTTAATTTACAACTGCTCTGGAATCTCTCTCTTCTTCATGGCGACGGAGTTGGCGTTATTACCAGCTCTGACGGCAAAACAATTCAGTAAAGATTCCCCCAGCTTGGTCCCCGCACTGATGTATGCACGCAGGTTAATCTAGCTGATGAAATAACACACCTCTTCGTGAACCCTTAGTAAACTCAAGTATCCTCGCTAATGCTCTCTCGTTTCCTTGATTAATTATTTATATATCCTGTTTTTTTTTTATTGACAGGCTCCGGCATATTCTCTGGTAGATGACTTTGTTGACTGTTTTCGCTCCAACTTACTTATTGTTAACCATTGTTTGTATATACCTGCGCTGTCTATGTGCATTTTTTTTTATACCTGCACTGTCTATGTACATTGTTTTTGTACTTAAACTCTCTTGGTATATCGCTTACATGGATGGTCTATATACATGCTACATCAGTGTAATCTTATATGATATTTTAAATAAAATAAGTATCGATGTATCTATCTACCACAGAGTGTCAGCTTTGGTTCACGGGGCCTCATCTGTGCTACAGTTTCACACCCTCGCTCTCATGCATATTATCCTTCGGCGGTAGACCAACCAACCCTCTGACACTTGAACTTCGACCACTGAACGGAATAACACATTGAAACACTGCGATTCGAAACACAGATTAGTTACATACATACGATTTATCAACAATATCTTCTAAATGCTCGTAATTTCGTTGTAGCTGTCGAATGAATTTGGATTTCCTTAAATGTTGGTCCCATAGTCTGTGTATACAAGGTGATAGCATAACAGGCACTGCACTTGACTATCTTGACTTCATCCAACTGTAACGTCAAGTGCCCCGAGATCGAACCAGCGACTCTTGGGATAGGAAGCGAGCAACTGTATCCACTCGAACACCCTCGTATATATGGCTCTAAATGTAGCTTTTATATACCTGACTCCATAAATCTAGGCAGGTATTAAGTGTAGGTGGCGGTGTGGCCTTTATAACAAATCAGCTCAGTGTTAATCGATTAGTAATCATCATACCTTCCGGGGGGGGGGGGGGGGTGACAACACCTTACTTACCTGTGTGTGTGTGTGTGTGTGTGTACGTTGATACCCTGATCGGGGGTTATTATTGTTGTTGTTTATATTATTATTATTAGTATCATCATCATCATCATCATCATTATCATCATTATCATTATTAGTCTTTACAAACCAACACAATTACTCTACATATCATCAACATTACAATTCAGGTCGTGATGAAGCAGTGAACATACACACACGGCCTTCCAATAAACAAAGAATCAGGCCATTGTGTAGTTACCAGTAATTAACACACATCACTATCATTCACAGTATTAGCTCATGGCAGAGGGAAAAATAAAGATAGATGCCAATAAGCGGCCTTAACCCCATAACATTTAAGTTACTGTATGTGTTTACGGGTTTATGCGTTTCGATTAGACAGAACAAATCATATAATCGGATCGTTAGCTCATATCATAATACCTTGACATTTATATTATTATTGTATCATGTCAGAGGTATTATGGGCGTCTGGTGTTTGTTTGTTCGTCTGTTCGTCCGTCTGGGTGGGTAAGGGGGGTCCCGTGTCCTTGGAATAACTCGGTAATGGTTCAGTAGATTTGGATTAGATTTGGAATGTTAGTTTGGTCTGTAGAGAGTGTGATCCCTATTGATTTTGGGTTTGATAGGTCAAAGGTCAAGGTCATTATAAGGTTTTATTTGATTTTTTGGTGGGTCACCTTAGCTTAATTGTGTGTTTTCGTCATCTTTACAGACAGTCACACACACACACACATACACACACATACACAGGGGGGAGGGGGTGTATAAGGTATGAGGGGGTATGACAGTTTTAGATTTGTGACTATCGATTCACTAAATTAAATTCATTACTCATTACCAGCAGAAGATGAGGTTGACAAAATGCGATTAGATGATAATGGGCAGTGTCAGTTAGCTGTGGTGGTGGTGTGGTGTGGTGTTAACTGTGGTATTGTGGTGTTAGCTGTGGTGTTAACTGTGGTGTTTGCTGTGGTGCTGTGGTGTTAGCTGTGGTGGTCTTAGCTTGTATTAGTGTTATGCTGTTACCTTATGGTAGTACTGTCGTGATAATGGTTGTTATTGGTATGACGTGATGGTGGCCATGTTGTTGTGGTGGTTAGTGGTGAGGTGGTGGCCATGTTGTTGTGGTGGTTAGCGGTGTGTGGTGAGGTGGTGGCCATGTTGTTGTGGTGGTTGTGTGTGGTGAGGTGGTGGCCATGTTGTTATGCTCGTTTGTGGTGTGTGGTGAGGTGGTGGCCATGTTGTTGTGGTGGTTAGTGGTGTGTGGTGAGGTGGTGGCCATGTTGTTATGCTCGTTTGTGGTGTGTGGTGAGGTGGTGGTCATGTTGTTGTGGTCGTTAGTTGTGTGTAGTGACGTGGTTGCCAGGCGAGGGTTTGCGTAGTTAGCTGTGTGGACAATGGGCTGTTGGCCACTCCAGGGTGACGGTCGGGTCAATACCTGTTCGTAAACACCTGTGATGATCCTCCACTCATGAGGAAGCCGGGGTTAATACACCTGTTTTGTTCTATCTAATTAGCGTCACCGGAAGATTCTCCCCTACTGCTTATTTTACCTGAAGATTAGCTCACCTGTTTATTTTCCATGGCGACTTAACTTCTCTGTCATACACTGTGCCTGCATATGTAGTGTCATTTATACACCTGAGTGACATACATCAGGTGTGTTGTGGTGATGTCGTGTCAAATGCACTGGGGTGTCATGTCAGCTGTACCGGGTGTCATATCAGGGGTACTGGGGTGTCATATCAGGGGTACTGGGGTGTCATATCAGGGGTACTGGGGTGTCATATCTTTAAGTACGGGTTGACCTCTGACCTGACTACCCTCGACCCTAATTGATGGTATAGTGTAGTTGTGTTGTAGTGATCGTAATGGTGTGGTGGTGTAGTGTACTGATGTGGTAGTGGGTGGTATAGCGTGGTAGTGGTCAGGCGGCAGATTAGTATTGATGTTGCGGCTGTCTGAGATTAATTTGTGTGTGTGTGTGTGTGTGTGTGTGTGTGTGTGTGATATATATGTTACACACAGATGATGCTTTCATACACATACATACATACATATATACAGTATGCATATACACTACACTAAAGCGGCCTTACATATATGCTACCTGACAGACAGATACACACACACACACACACACACACACACACACACACACACACACACAACTCTAAATAACACGTGTTTTTTTTTTAATGATTAGTCACGAATTTGTATTAGAGCTTAATATTCCTATTATTCATACAGCTGAGAGACCACAAACACCACCGACCCTGTTTGTTTATTTGTTTGTGTCTATGTTATTTCGTTTGATACATGCGTTAGCTAGCTCTAGGAATGCCTCTTCTGATTAACTGAACACACAGCTACTAGAAAAGAATAGCCTTTGTATGTATGTATGTATGTATGTATGTATGTATGTGTGTGTTTATTCTGGCCCACACATGTCTGTCCTTTTCCGTGCAATACGTCGAAGTGAAGGCGGGGGGGTTCCATAGGGGTCATCTGCCGGTCCACACTAACTGCTGTTGTGGTCATTATTGTTGCATAATTCCCGGCTACCGAACTGATGATCGTAAAAGTATATATTCGTGTTTTGGTCCGTCGGCTTTGTCCGTGATGGTTATGTGGGGGGGGGGGGGGATGATGGTGTGTATAGTGAAGAATATGTTGTTGTGGATGCGGTAGTAGTGTTTTTATGGTGATGGATAGTGGTAGTTGATAGTCGTAATAATGACATAGTATCGATAGTGGTGTGGTTATATTGTGGTAGTATCAGGCCTCTATAATTTAAAACACGTCTTATACCATAACTAAAGAACCATAATACATTCTGTGTTAATCTCAATTACATATAAAATAACACACACATCAATATTACACTCGATAAACAAGACATAAACAACTAAACAAAACAAGTAATATAAATTCATTACTTATACACATCCCCCAGACCAGAAAAAGATACATTGGAAGACAGTTTGTTAATGGAGGGATGCATTGATAGACAGACAGACAGACAGACAGACAGAAATATATCTCTACCAACGTAATGAAATATGACATTTTTTTTTTTAGGACGAATAACATCCCTCTCCGTTCCTCCAATCCTTACCTGTCCTTCCCTATCTATCTTCCACTATCCCTCCATCCCCCTACCTATCCTTCCCCTCTTCCCGTTCCCCCTCCCTCACCTACCTGCCGTGTTCAGGGGTTTATGAGTTACTCTCTCTCTTAAACGTTCACCTGAGTTCATTATCGTCGCCAGGTGAACGAGATTATCGATATGCCGGGTCAAATTCACACGCAAACCCGATGGCATTAGGACATACCTGCTGACTGCCACCTTCCCTAGGGTTAGCTTAGGTTAGGTTAGGTTAGGTTAGGTTAGGTTAGGTTAGGTTGGTACTGGAGTCTTCAGTAATAGTTGACTCATTGACGAGAAAATGGCCTTAGACTCTCTCTCTCTCTCTCTCTCTCTCTCTCTCTCTCTCTCTCTCTCTCTCTCTCTCTCTCTCTCTCTCTCTCTCTCTCCCCTCCAAAATCATTACACAATCCTCCATCATATAACACAGTATTGTCTTGAACCATTACACACACACACAAAAGTCCACCAGTAATCCTCTTACGATAGCCGGCGTGGCCTCCTGCCTGCTGGCCTCCTACCTGCTGGCCTCCTACCTGCTGGCCTCCTACCTACTGGCCTCCTACCTACTGGCCTCCTACCTGCTGGCCTCCTACCTACTGGCCTCCTATCTGCTGGCTTCTTACACTTTCAGTCTTGTGACGGACCTTTTGGGCTCTCCGTTAAGGTTAGGTTGCGTTAGGTTAGGTTACGTTTGGTTAGCATAAATGTGTGTCACGATATGCGTATATGTGCCTCGATTTTCATAAGGGTCCCACAATATGTATGTGTGTGTATATCTGTGTATGTATGTTTGTATATGTGTTTGTCTGTATGTATATATATATATGTGTGTGTGTGTGTGTGTGTATTAATAATAATAATAATAATAATAATAATAATAATAAACGGTTTATTAATAGAGTTGCAGCCGGTGTGTGTGTGTGTGTGTGTGTGTGTGTGTGTGTGTGTGTGTGTATTAATATGTACTCTATTCCCCTAACCTCACTTATTCATGATGGGGTCCTGTTTACATGGTTCTTCTTGATGGTGTAGCTAGCTGGGTTGAGCTTCATCTAGCTTTGTCGTGTGTGTGTGTGTGTGTGTGTGTGTGTGTGTGTGTGTGTGTGTGTGTGTGTATCATTCTCTCTTCCTTTGTTGGTTTATGTTTTGAGTAGAGGCGTTTGTTTGTTTGTTTGTTTTAGTTGTGTTTTATTATAGTTTGGTTTAAGTAATTCTTGATATAAACTCAAATTAAGTTTTAAGTAATCTATGTAGAGGTGTATACATATATGCCTTTTCATGTATACTGTATAAACAAGGATTTCGGGGAAGGCAAACAACAAACAAATTCAGTGTAAACAGATTTTTTTTTGCCTTTTATGGTGGTGTAAGTGTTGAGCATCGTGTTTGTTTGCTATCGTGTGTTTGTTGTGAGTTGTTTGTAGTGGAGTTGTGCTTTTGGTGTCGTGTGTATTGTCTGGTCACCGACGTAAACAGTGATTTAAGGGGGGGGGGGAGGGGGGTAAATAACAAAAATAGAAGCAGAATGAATAAACCGTGCATGTAGCTTTGTGATTTTAAATTACATAATGAAAGTTTGCTATCGTGTCTGGGATAGTTTGTTTGTTAGTCATAATAGTTTACGTGAAGATGAAGCACCTCAGTTTATTTTCATCTGATGATTACCCCACCGTAACGCGAACCTAACCTAACCCAACCCAACCCTAACTTACTCTAACGCAAGCAAATCTAACCTAATCTTACTCAAAAGTTATTGCAACCTAACCTAACGTAACCCTAACCTAATGCTAACCTAACCTAACCCTTAAAATAGTGTTAAGGTGTTTCATCATCATGTCAAATAAGCTAGGGAATCTATTCTTAACATGATCTATATATAATGAAAGACCTTATAAATACCAGATGGGTTATACATGTTAAATCAGAATTTGTCTTTTGGTGGGAAAATATAATATATCGAGGCATTGTATAGAGTGATTGAATGAAGTTAAACAGATTGGTGATCATAATATGTGATGGATGTATGTACTCGCTTCTGTGATTGGTTAAAGCCATTTATTGTGATTTATTAATAGGATCTGAGGCCAGCTTCAATGCCCCTCACCTCCCTCCCTCCCTCCCTCCATCTCTTCTTTCCCTCCCTCCAACCTCCAGCTCCCTCCCCTCCCTGCATGCTTTCCTCCCTCCCCACTCCCCTCTCTCCCTTCTTCTATCTCTCCCTTCTTCCTTATTCTCCTCCCACCCTCTCTCCTCATATTCTCTCCCCCTCCCTATTCTCCCTATTCTTCTTCCTCCCTCTCTATTCCCTCCTTCTCTTTTACTCCCCCCCCCCTCCTCCTTCCCTTCCTCCTCACCTTTTGTCTCTACCTGCCTCTCACCACTCACCATCTTTCCTCCATCTCCTACCCCCTTCCTTGTCCCAGTTCCCCTTCCTTTCCCCCCTTCCTCCCCCTTCTTCTCTCCCTCACCCCATCCTTCCTGCCCCTTACCTCCTTCTCTTTTACCTTATCCCCCTCACCTGTTCTTCCTTCCACTCTCTCCTGTCCATCTCTCTCTTCATCCCCCCTGCCCCCTCCCCCCTCCCCCCCCCCCCCTCTCCCCCACAACCACACTAGATTTAGCCTTGTATTATTTGTTCGTCATGTCATTTATTCATGGAAGGATCTCGTTTACAAGGTGACTCAGACGCGCACACACACACACACACACAAACACACAGTTCGTTTATTCGTTTTTGTTTAGTTACTTTTATGTTTGCTTTCATTATTGTTTGGGCTCTTAGTTGTTTTTTGTTTGTTTACAGATTTTGGGTTCTTCGCTTTGTTGTTGTTGTTTACTTGTGTTTGTTTTGTTCTCGTGTCATGTCCTTGTTTTATGTCCTTGTTTTGTGTTTGTTTCTTCTTAACTGATGATGTGAGGAGGTGTCTAACTGGATCCCTTAACTTACGATACAAAGACCGATATTTAATATTTCTTAAGACAAATTTTTTGCCTTAAGTCTTCGTACGATAAAGTATCTACTGAACAGCGTGAGGCAGCTTAAACTGAACAGCGTGAGGCAGCTTAAACTGAACAGTGTTTATACAACCTTTTGCATCGCGTTCAACTTTTTTATTTATTTCATTTTTTCTTTCGACTTTTGTGCAAAGTTTGTTTCGTCCTCCCATCCCCTCCCTGCCCTTCACCCCCACTCCCTTACCACACCTCCACTCCCCTACCACACCCCCACTCCCCTACCACACCCCCACTCCCCTACCACACCTCCACTCCCCTACCACACCCCCACTCCCCTACCACACCCCCACTCCCCTACCACACCCCCACTCCCTTACCACACCTCCACTCCCCTACCACACCCCCACTCCCCTACCACACCCCCACTCCCCTACCACACCCCCACTCCCCTACCGCCCCTCTCTCACCCTCACCCCTACCGCCTCTCCTTACCTCTAACCCCACACCTCTTACCCCCACCCCTTCCTTACTCCCCTCACCTACCTACCTCCCCCCTCACCCCTTCCTTACTCCCTCACCTACCTACCTCCCCCCCCTCACCCCTTCCTTACTCCCCTCACCCCTCCCCACCCACCCCCCAAAGTGAGGACCCTAGTTTGTGAAGGTATAAAGAGCGTTGATTGAGAGAGGGGGAAGGAGGGCAAAAATAAAGTAATCTGTCTGGTGACTGAGGGTGAACTAAGCCACATGAGGAGTTGGATGATGGTGATGGATGGAAACAGGACGATAAAGAGTGAAAAAATATACATATGGGAATAAGAAGGTAGTGAATGGAAGTGAACGATAGGTAATGGATAAACAAAAAAATATGGTGGATTTTGGGTTATGTGTAGATAATAATAATAATAATAATAATAATAGTAATAATAATAATAATAATAATAATAATAATAATAATAATAATAAGTAAAAAAAGAGATGAAATAATGAAAATGAAGAAGAAGAAGAAGAAGAGGGAGTAGAAGAGGAAGAGAGGGAGGACAATAAGAGGAAGGGAATAAGAAGAGGAATAACATCACAGTTAGAAGGTGAAAGTTGACTGATGCCACTTAAAGTAGACAGTCACTCAGTTTATCTTCCCGTCACTCCCTCCCTCCCTTCTTCCACTCCCTCCCTTCCTCCACTCCTTCCCTTCCTCCACTCCTTCCCTTCTTCCACTCCCTCCCTTCTTCCACTCCCTCCCTTCTTCCACTCCCTCCCTTCTTCCACTCCCTCCCTTCTTCCACTCCCTCCCTTCTTCCACTCCTTCCCTTCTTCCACTCCCTCCCTTCTTCCACTTCCTCCCTTCTTCCACTCCCTCCCTTCTTCCACTCCTTCCCTTCTTCCACTCCCTCCCTTCCTCCACTCCTTCCCTTCTTCCACTCCCTCCCTTCCTCCACTCCTTCCCTTCTTCCACTCCCTCCCTTCCTCCACTCCTTCCCTTCTTCCACTCACTCCCTCCCTTCCTCCACTCCTTCCCTTCTTCCACTCCCTCCCTTCCTCCACTCCTTCCCTTCTTCCACTCCCTCCCTTCCTCCACTCCCTCCCTTCCTCCCCTTTTACCCCTGCTGACAGTCAACCTTCCCTCTCCCCTTCCTCCCTCTTCCTCTTTTCTTCCTCTTCCTCTTTTCTTCTTACTTTTCCTCCCCCTCCTTCCTGCCCACCACCTGACAGTCAGTCTCTCCTCCTCCGTTTTTCCTCCCTCTCCCCTTCCCACTCCCCTTCTTCCCTCCTACCTCTCCCCCACCTCCTCCCCCTACCTCCTCTCCCACCTCCTCTCCCACCTCCTCCCCCACCTCCTCCCCCTACCTCTCCCCCACCTCCTCCCCCGACTCCCCCTACCTCTCCCCCACCTCCTCCCCCTACCTCTCCCCCACCTCCTCCCCCCTCACCCACGATAACAAGAGGAATGTCGGGGCAGTAATTCACAGACATTTTAGAATCATATTGGACATTTTTACTCATAGTTCAGGAAGCGATAATAAATGTTTTTACGACTGAGGCCATTAGTGTGTGTGGGACCAAGAGTTAAGTGACCTAGAGGAGAGTAAAGTATTCGTATAAGTGTTAAGTATCAAGTGTGTGCGTGTGTGTGTGTGTGTGTGTGTGCGTGTGTGTGTGCGAAATGTGAAGGTTAAATGTGTATTTTTTATGTAAATTTTATGATCCTTATAGCCTTTTTTATTTTATTTTTTTTATTTTTTGTTGTTTTGAAGTTTTTGTCAATTTTAGAAAAAATGTGTTTAATGTTCTGAATGTTTTCATTTTGAGTAAATTTCACGATGATTTAATTTGATTTATATTTTTTACTAAATTACACATTATTTTTTGTAATAGTGTCCTGAATTTTGTGCAGATTATTCGATATTTTGAAGTGTTCAGATAATTTTCATGATAATATTTCTAGTTATGTTTTTAATCGTGTTCTGAATATTTTTTGGCAGGTATATTTATTCCACAATGAATTTTATAGTATTTTCGGCATAGATTTTTCCTGTCTTTCGTGACCTGTACAAATGGGCCCTCATTCCTAATAGACTCAGCTGGTGAACGTTCGCCAGGCGTAAAGATTTTTTAAGTATAGCCTTCAGTGGTAGAGAGAAATACCCGGGTACTGACGTTTGTCATTGCTTGTGCTGGCGTTGTTGTCATGGTGAAGGACCTCGTGTCGAAAGTAAACACACACACACACACACACACACACACACACACACGCACAGACCAAAACATTGAGGATTTTAAAGACACATCCCTCACTCCTTCCATCCCTTCCCCTCCATCTCCCCCTCCATCTTCCCCTCTTCCCTTCCCTGCATCTTCTTCCTCATCTCAACCTCCTCCCCCTCCCCCTCCTCACCCCCACCTTCCTCATCCCTTTCACCACCACCCTTCCCTCCATCTCCCCCCTTCTCTCTCTTCTTCTTCCCTCTTCCCCTTCCCTTTTCTCCTCCCTTCTTCCTTCTCTCTACCCTCCTCCACCACCACCCTTCTCTTTCCTCCATCCACCCATCTCCCTCCATCACTTTCTCTCACCCCCTCCTTCCTCCTCCCCTCCTCTCATCACACGGACAGATGGGTAAATAGGTAGATAGGGGAGAGGGAAGGAAGAGGAGGAAGAGCAATAGAAGGGGGACACAAAACTACACAGTCG
This sequence comes from Homarus gammarus, assembly GCA_958450375.1. Lineage (NCBI taxonomy): Eukaryota > Metazoa > Arthropoda > Malacostraca > Decapoda > Nephropidae > Homarus > Homarus gammarus. The sequence continues at coordinate 867,920 of CAUDMG010002775.1, read as the reverse complement.
TCATTAATTACAAACAATAACACCATCGACTATAACGTGTCAACACCTGCACCATTACTCTTCATTACGCCACCATAGCGAGTAGAGGAAACTCAGGTGAAAATAGTGTTTAATTTTTACTTGGGACGGAAATATTAATAATGTTTTTGTGTCTATTGTTACGTTTAAAAAAAGGGGGGATTTGGATATTTTTTTTTTTGTACTTGAATGGGATTTTAGGAATGGATAAGAGTTTTGTTTAGGGGGATTTGTTTTTTTTTTAAGGGAGGTTTAGAGATGGATAATGTTTTTTTTATCTTGATTTGGGTTTTTAGGGTTTTGGATAATGGATTTTTTTTAACATACCTTAAGGGGTTTTGGGGGGTTAGGGTAAGGGATTTTGGTCTTATCTTTAGGTATTTTTTAGGGTTTTGGATAAAGGAGTTTTCTTTTAACCTTAATTTAGGGATTTTTTAGGGCATGATAATTCATGTTTAATTCAAGTTTTCTGGTTGGATGAATGGATGACTGGTTGACTGTTTGGTAGATTCGTTGACTATATATGACTGTTTGGTTGGTAGACTGATTAGACTGGCTGGCTGACTGGTTGATAGACTGATTAGACTGGCTGACTAGACTGGCTGACTGGCTGGACGTACCCAACCCATAAAACCCCACAATCATGGATAGAAATATTTGGTCGGTGTGGCCCTCCCAACCCTCCTTCCTTCCCCTTCCTTCCCTTCTTCCTTCCCTTTCTCCCTCTTTCCTTCGTCCTCTTTCTCCTCCTACTTTCTCTTCTCCCCCTCCTCTTCTCCCTCTTCTTCTTCCTCCTCCTCCGTCTTCCTCCCCTTCTCCCTCTTCTCTTTCCTACTCTTACTCCCTACTCTCCTTCTCCTCCTCCCCCTTCCTTCTCCTCCCCCCCCTCTTCCTCCCTCCCCTTCCGGCTCCTCCTTCCCCTTTCTCCCTCCCCAAACTATCCTTGACCCCACGAGTTGCAATCTTCACCTTTATACCAACTCTCCACACACACACACACACACACACACACACACACACGATCATCCCTACGTCAATTAGTAATGGCAAAGAATAAAACTGTATCCATTTTTATTTGATCGTGTCAGAGAGGATCAACGCTTTGTGGGAGGTGTGTGTGTGTGTGTGTGTGTGTGTGTGTGCTATATTAAAATGTATTGCTATGAAGTGGTAACCAAAGTATACATTGTGATCATATAGACACACACAGTGAGATACATCAAGAGACACAATGAGAGACATCAAGAGAGACAGTGAGAGACATTAAGACACACAGTGAGAGACATTAAGACACCTAGTGAGAGACATTAAGACACACAGTGAGAGACATTAACAGATACTAATACAGTGAGAGACATCAAGAGAGACATTGAGAGACATCAAGAGACAGCCAGGCCAACAACAGCAGCAGGTCGGGCTGGTTGCGTCTCAGCATCAGACCCCAGACTGAAGTAAAGCTCAGTAGTAAACAGATTTATCGCCGGGTAAAATAGCCCTGAACGCTTACACCACACACTTAGTAACGCCTACAAAAATACAATCAGGCGAAGTGGTGGTGGTGGTGGTGTGGCCGGTGGGCAGAGTGGTGTGGTGTGGTGTGAATCGCTGGCAGGAGTAGTCACTGGGTGGATGGGATTACCCTCTCACTCACTCATACGCTCACTGCCGTTCGCTACTTAACACCTCCTCCTCACTTTCTCTCCGTAACACACACACACACACACACACACACACACATATCCCATCCCAAAACAGACACCTACTGTAGATGTTTTGACTGCGTTTTCTATGACGGTCTTATACAGTCGAGGTATAACTGCAATATAAACCTGATATTTTGTTATATTACGCTAGCAGATGCGGTAAGGAACAATACTAAGAATATAACGTTATTAAACATAGACTTAGGAATGGTCTTTCGTGAAATAAACAGAAATACCGAACAGTAATTTGGTTTAGCCTAGGTTAGGGTTAGGGTAGGTTAGGTTAGGTTAGGTTTATAGGGGAAAGAGGTGATGGAAGAGAAGGAGAAGAGAGGAAGAGGTGGGAGGGGAGAAGAGAAAGAGGTGGGAGGGTGAGAAGAGGAAGAAGTTGGTGGGAGAAGAGGAGGAAGAGAAGGGAAAGGGAAGAAGAGAAGGTGGGAGAGAGGAAGAGGTGGGAGGATGAGAAGAGAAGGAGGTGGGAGGGGAGAAGGGGGTAGGGCAGAAGAGGAGAAGGGGGTGGTGATGAGCTTTCCTTGAAGGGCAAATTTAAGGTTCTTTGGGAGGAGGGGAGGATGGGGGTGGGGGTGAAAGAAGAAGGGAGGGGAGGGGAGGGTAGGGGAGGGGAGGGTAGGGGAGGGGAGGGGAGGAGAGGTCAAGTCATCAGCCACGGAGACGACACACACACACACACACACACACACACACACACACACACCACCGCGACAAATCATCATTAACGCTGTTCCAGGTCGCTCTAAGGTACCAATCTGGAGCATGTGGAGAGCAGCAGGAGGGAGAGGGAGTGAGTGGGAGAGTGAGAGGAAGAGAGTGTTGATGTATCTTGATACTATGCGTTGGAGAGAGAGAGAGAGAGAGAGAGAGAGAGAGAGAGAGAGAGAGATTACGTACAGCTGGCTTCGACACTCTAGCTGTCCCATCACCACCCTTCCATTCATCTCTCTCTCTCTCTCTCTCTCTCTCTCTCTCTCTCTCTCTCTCTCTCTCTCTCTTCCAGTCAGTTGCGGGGCGGTGGTTGCTCGCTTTCCAGGCTGTTGAGGGAAGGAGTGAGCATTGGAGGGAGGGGGAGAGAGGGCAGATGGAGGGAGGGAGGAATTAGTGGTGGAGAAAGGGTGGGAGGGAGTGGTGTGAGGGAGGGATGGAGAGAGTGGTGGAGAGAGGGATGGAGAGAGTGGTGGAGAGAGGGAAGGAGAGAGTGGTGGAGAAAGGGTAAGAGTGGTGGAGAGAGGGTGGGAGGGAGTGGTGTGAGGGAGGGATGGAGAGAGTGGTGGAGAGAGGGAGGGACTGGTGGTATGAGGGAGGGGATTGGGGGAGGGGGGGGGACCGCGGCTCACATTACGTGTTTGCAGTAACATGTAAAGCTAATTAGTGTATTTGCATATCGCGGACGTGTGGCATTGTGGTCGCTCCGCTGGTGTGCTGGTGCGGAGTGACAAGCGGAACTCTGGCCTGGCACTTCTTGGCACTTCCCTGTTAACTTCTTGGCACTTGCGTCTAAGATTAACTCCACTTTGTGCGTGTGTGTCTGTCTATCTGTGGCACTTCTTGGCACTTCCCTGTGAACTTCTTGGCACTTGCGTCTAAGATTAACTCCACTTTGTGGGTGTGTGTATGTGGCACTTCTTGACACTTTCCTCGCAGCTTCTAGGCACTTTCTCTCAGATCAGCTGTGGTGTGGCACTACCAAGCACTGTTCTAAGGGTGTTTACCTTCCTGATGCCCGGAACCTCCGCGCGCACACACACACACACACACACACACACACACACACACTGCACTACACTGTGTATGTGTGTGTGTGTGTGTGTGTGTGTGTGTGTGTGTGTGTGTGTGTATAAATAAAACTCGCCGAGTCATTCACATCAAGTCATTATAATCCATCATGAGGTCATTTTCCACCACCACCGCATTACCTGTACATGATAATAATAATTAACACACAAATACACATTAACAAGGTTTACTTATCACTTGAGCGCTACGTTAACACTCACTTAAGCGCTAACTCTAACACAAGCGGCGTTGCTAATCACTCTTGAGCGTAACCGAATCTCCTTCCTGATTCACTTTGTAGGGATTACGTTACGTTATGTTAAGTCTTATGGAAGATTAAATATCGCGCCGTGTATAATATTTTCTTTCAACTTTTTTTGTTGAATAGTTAGTTAAGGTATTGTTATTGTTTATTATTGTTGTCGTTGTTGTTATTATTATTGTTTATTATTGTTGTTGTTCCATTGTTAATTCTTAATGTACATGATTCTCTCTCTCTCTCTCTCTCTCTCTCTCTCTCTCTCTCTCTCTCTCTCTCTCCCTCTCTCTCCCTCTCTCTCTCAACATATGAGTGAGTGTGGCCCACGGCTCTCTGACGCGTGGTGAGGGAGAATGGAACTGATAAACTGTAATCCATTTAAAGGCGGAGGAATTGGGCTTCCCAATTTACATTCTCTCTCCGCTGATCGTCCGTCTGTAATATTATCTCCAGGTGGTGCTAGGGATTTTGTTTCGTTTCTTTCTTTCTTTCTTTCTTCCTCTTTTGTTCTCTCTCTCTCTCTCTCTCTCTCTCGTTTTCTTTCATTATGTCTCTGTCTTTCTCTGTTTTTCTTTATTTCTTTCTTCTTCTCTTATTCTACTCTTTCCCTTCACCGCTCTTCCCTCCTCTCCCCCCCCAGCAACATCTTACCACCCCCCACCCCCCATTCCTAGGCGGGGCGGGGTGGGGCGGAGTGGGATGCGGGGCGGGGCGAGGCGGGACAGGGTAGCAGGGCGGTAGAGCTGTCAAGAAGTTTTTAACCAGAGATAGAGCCCCGGCGCTTAAACTTGCAGGCCGAAGCTCATTCCCCGCAAACTTAGCATTAGCTGATGAGAAATTGTAATTTGTGGTCGACTCGCGATTCTGGGCTCATTATACCGAGCTGGAGAGATTGGCTAGTCCTCCCTTCCTCTCTCTCCTCTTTCTCTCTCTTCCTTCTTCTTTCTCTCTTCTCTCCTTCACGTCCTTTTCTTTTTCTTCCTTCTCTACTTCCGTCTTCCTCCTTCTTATCCCTTCTTCTCCTCCTCCTCCTCCTCCTCCTCCTTCTTTCATTTTCCTCATCCTCCCCCTGCTATTCCATTTTCCTCTTCCTCCATCTCTCTCTCTTCCATCTTCATTTCCTCCTATGTCTTCCTCCTCCCTTCTCCTCTTCCTCTTGTTCTTTTCGTTCACACAGAAGAGAGATTAGCCAGTAGATTATTTACTTAAAACTCCCCATCCGTTTCTTTGAGAAGAGATTAGCTAATCGCCTCTCCCGTTCACTTCCCCGGGAGAAAAGATTATCTAATCCTCCATCCACTTTGCATGTGTTTGATTAATATCCCATTCATTTTACCTATGATTGGATAATCCTCGCCCGTCCACTTTGCCATGATTGGCCAATTTCTCCTTACACTTCGCCTATGATTGGCCAATTCCCCCATCCACTTTGACTATGATTGGCCAATTCTTCCTTACACTTTGCCTATGATTGGCCAACTCCCCCGTCCACCTTGATTATGACTGGCTAATCCTCCCTTCCACTTTGCGCATGATTGGGTGATTGACTCATCCCTCTCGTCCACTCTGTTCACCTGTCATCTTTTCCCAGCCGTAGTAATGAGCTTCAGGTGTCAGCGTAAACACTGGTGATGGTGATTGAATTATCTCTCTCTCTCTCTCTCTCTCTCTCTCTCTCTCTCACCTCCGCCATTTGGCAGAATCCACGTGTAATGCGGGTAGTGATACTCGCTGATTGGTTCTTTACTTACCATGACGATTGCTAATTGGCACTTTACCTGCCATGTCGAGTACTGATTGGCCTGCATCCAACCATGACGTCAACAAGTGCCACTCCCACAAAACCTGACATGACCAATCAACGCTCCGTCACGGTGAACAAGGAACCAATGAGCACCTCCGTCATAATGGCAGCAGACCAATCACAGCACGTCATGCCCGAATTTGGCTTGGATTTTCCCCTGCAGCCCCGCCCACACCCGCGCACCTCATTGGACAAAGGTGAGAGTTAAGCGTTAGTTAATAAGACAGGTGTGATGTAATGGTTTAATCTACCTTCGAGACGTGTTGGAGCTCTCATTACCTGTCCTCGTGTCATTATCTCTCTCTCTCACCATCATTATCTCTCACTCTTTACTCCTTCATTAACTCTCACTTACCTTCGTCATCATCTTCCTCACCATCATTATCTCTCATCAGTTCCACTTGGGGTGTCTAGCGGCTTGGCACGGATTGCTGGTTATGGTAGAGAGAGGAATTTTTTTTTGGAATATTTTGTTATGTGAAATAATAGTTTTTTTTCGTGTGTGTGTGTGTGTGTGTGTGTGTGTGTGTGTGTGTGTGTGGTCGTGCGTATGATTTAAAATATAGACATACGAGTATATCGGTATATTTATTTACGTGTGTGTGAAATGACCGGGTTATAGGCTACTGAATATGCACACACACACACACACACACACACACACACATACACACACACACACACACACACAAACACAAACACACACACACACACACACACACACACACACACACATCAAAGCTGCTGTAAACTGCTGTACTCTGTCGCTCTGCTGTGCCATATAAACCTGCTGATATAATCTAATTACGCATTAAACCACCAGATGGCGGAAATGGTGACCCGCTACCACCCCTCCCCCCACCCCTCATCCCTCTCCTCCCAACCCTCACCCCTCCCCCCTCTCCCCCCTCACCCCCCCCCCTCCCAGCACCCGAAGGTAGCTATATATTTATTCATAAAAAGGGCAAAATCCACGCGTTTGTGGGTAAGGCGCGTGATGATTGGTTCTCGTTTACTGTGACGTCTGTGTAAGTCTTATCAGTCCTGTTGTGTACTGGCTTAGGTTAGGATGAGAGAGAGAGAGAGAGAGAGAGAGAGAGAGAGAGAGAGAGAGAGAGAGCTATACCTGTAGCTATACCTGTAGCTATACCTGTAGCTGTACCTGTACTTGCAACTCGACGTAAACTAAGCCTTCAATACAGCAACAAATAATAACTAAAATAAAAATTAAAATATTTAACAAAAGCCTTCGGTACAGCAAATTACAGCTTCCGGTACAGCATATAATAACCATATAAAAAATAACAGCTTCCGTACAAAAGTTAATAATGTTAATTAAAAAAAAATTAATAATAGCCATCTTTATAGGACATTACAGCCTCCGGTACAGCAGATAATAATAATAATTAAAACAGTACTTAATAACAGCTTCGGTAAAGTACAGTACAGCTTCCAGTACAGCAGATAATAATAGAATAAAAAACATTGACAATAGCTTCCGGTACAGCACATTACATCTTCCGGTACAGCAGATAATAATAATAATTAAAAAAAGTACTTAATAATAGCTTTGGTACAGCAAGTAATAATGAGTTGCTCGTAATTCGCGCGCAATTTTATAATAAAATTTTAAAAGCGGTGTTTTGTATAATTAATAGAAACAGTTCTGGCAGTAAAGTGTGTGTGTGTGTGTGTGTGTGTGTGTGTGTGTGTCGTAGTGCTATGGTATGGTGGTGTGGTTTGGTGCTGGTAGTATGGTGCTGTGGTATAGTGCTGTGGAATAGTGCTGTGATGCTGGTGTGGTATAGTGCTGGTGTGGTATGGTGCTGGTGTGGTATGGTGGTGTTGCGTGGTGCTGTGGTTGGGTGCTATGGTGGTGTGGTATGGTGTTATGGTGGTGTGGTATGGTGCCATGGTGGTGTGTGTTATGGTGTAATAGTGCTGCTGCTACAATATCACGTATAATATTACCTGGACTGGACAAAATTACACTGGGGTCATAATATTTCTACCACCTAAAATTTCATCAAAACCAACGATCATATTCATGTGTGTGTAGCAGGTGTGTAGAATGATGGCAGGTGTGCAGATTACTGACTGGTGTGTAGATTAATGACTGGTGTGTAGATTAATGGCAGGTGTGTAGATTAATGACAGGTGTGTAGATTAATGGCAGGTGTGTAGATTAATGACAGGTGTGTAGAATGGTGGCAGGTGTGTATAATGATGTCAGGTGTGTAAAATGATGGTAGGTGTGTTGATTAATGACAGGTGTGTATTATGATGGTAGGTGTGTAGATTAGATGTTCAATAATGTCAGGTGTGTAGATTTATAGCAGATCTGTGGACTGATGATAGATGTATAGATAGATAGAAGGCAGGTGATTTGGGCAAGTGTGTAGAGCGGGTGTGGATTGCATGACAGGTGTTCATAACCTAACCTAACCTAGCCAAACCAGATATATTGAAACCCAACCCAACCCAACCCAACCCAACCCAACCAGGAAAAGAAAATCGAAAATTCCAGACCTCCACAGCGAACATTTTTAACCGGACCGTCAAGTATTAGTTCGGATTAGCCTATAACAGACGAGGGAGAGAATAGTACCCGTTTTAGTATTGGCAAAGTTTATCCGGATTGTTGCAACCGGCGAAGAATGCAACTGTCTGCATAATATTGAATACTGGTGAGTTAACGACTTAGGTGATTTACATTTAAACAAGCAGGGTCGTAGGTAGAGATGGTTGGTGGTGGAGGTAATTACTAACTATCCGCTGAATGTAGTTAGAGAGTGTTTCTTTATTTAGCAAGAGGTTATATTTGGTTTAATTGCTTGATTCGGTTCCATGTGTTATTTATTTACGAGTTTTTATTTCATCGATTTTTTTTTTTTGGGGGGGGCGATTATTTTGGTTGAGTTGCCAATTCGGAAATATTGTGTAATTTACTGGTCTGGTTTGTTGTTGTTGTTGTTGGTGTTGTTGTTATTTTCGTCTTGGTAATTAATGAACTCTGAACTGTAATTAGGACTTTGATAATTCAATATTATTCCCGCTTTAATAATTAACTCTACAAATTTTCATAATAATTTCAGTGATGATAATTAAGTCTTGCATTTAATATAAGTATAAATAATTATACCTGAATTCTAATTACGGTTTTGTTAATGAAGAGTCTGAGTTATTTTAGCAGTTATTTAGATTATTATCACCGAATTATTCCCATGTAAATAATCATAATATAACCATAACTACCTAATGACATATATAGTATAGTACAGTATACCTCTGGCAATATAACACAGTATATATAAAGTTCTTTTACTAACAGATGAGATATATTCAGTATACCTTCCACAGTATAACACAACAGTTTGGGAGATAGAAAGTTTCCAAGGCTAGTATATACACTGAATATAGTCCATTGAATATACTGTATATTATACAGTATATTCAATGGACTATACATTATACCTCTCTTAATATATCACATCAGTTTGGCTCTTCTTAAATGACATATATTAACTAAACTCCCTAGCAGTATATCCCTGGAGCACAGACCACGTATAGATGCAGCATATCTCCGCCACTAGTTATGCATATACGGTATACTCGTCTACTCAACACAAAGGCATATACGCTATACCTCTCACACAGTCTATTGAAGCGTTGAAGTTGGTCAGCTGAATATATATCCCACTTCTTTTTTTCTTTCAGTTTCAGAGAAGAACTTTTGGTGTTGCAAGCTTAATTTTTGTTTTGAGAGAGAGGGAGAGAGGAAGGGAGGGGGGGGGTAGAGAGAGGGGGGCAGGTGGAGAGAGAGGGGGGTGGTAGAGAGAGAGAGAGAGAGAGAGAGAGAGAGAGAGAGAGAGGGGGGTGGTAGAGAGAGAGAGAGAGGGGGACAGGTAGAGGGGGTGGAGAGAGAGAGAGAGAGAGAGAGAGAGAGAGAGAGAGAGAGAGAGATAACTTGTTCGTGTGCTTCAAAAACTCAGGCAGGCAACAAAACTGTGCACTGCTCACAGTTGATTAGATTCCCCTGGATTTAGAGAGATCTGGTCTTATAACTGGATTGAGAACGTGTGTGTGTGTGTGTGTGTGTGTGTGTGTCTGTGTGTTGCAGGTAGACAGTGTGTGTTTTGGTGGTGATTCGAATTCTGTAGCGCCTTGTTGGTGGTGATTAGGATTGGACTGTCGTGTTGGGTAGTGTCGTGCTTGACCTGGTGTAAGGATTAGGTCACATTGCTCGGGGATTATCGATTGGACTTCGATTAGACATTATTTCGAAGGATTAGTTGGGCGACCCGCGTGATGCTATGTATGTATGTATGTATGTATGTATGTGTGTATGTATGTAATGTAAGTATGTATATATGTATGTTTTGTATATTGAAATTTTAATGGTGTCGACAAAAGGCGATGAAGCCATTATAATTTCCGATTTTATTCATTTTATTAAACACTATTAAGGTTAGGTTAGGTTAGGTTAAGGTAGGTTAGGTTAGGGTAGGTTAGGTTAAGGTAGGTTTGGTTAAGGTAGGTTAGGTTAGGGTAGGTTAGGTTAGGTTAGGGTAGGTTAGGTTAAGGTAGGTTAGGTTAGGGTAGGTTAGGTTAAGGTAGGTTAGGTTAGGTTAAGGTAGGTTAGGTTAGGGTAGGTTAGGTTAGGTTAGGGTAGGTTAGGTTCAGTAATATTGTTTATGTTGTTTATTTTTTAAGTATTATATATTACTGTTTGTTTATTTTGTTAATTATTATTATTATTATTATTATTATTATTATTATTATTATCATTATTATTATTATTATCATTATTATTATTATTCATGTGTATAATGACCTCGCTTATGTATGAAGATAATTTTGTTGTTACTAAGGCATCTAGTGTGTTTAATACTCAGGTAATACTCTAATTTAATACCTGACTTACCTATGTAATTAACCTTCAAATTTTTGCCTGAATGTGTATTTACTTGTTGATATTAGACAGAGGAATACGTTATGATATTTCAGCATTATCCGCGTGTACGAGAACCTAACCTAACCTAATCTAACCCAACCCAACTCAACCAAACCCAACCCAACCCAACCCAACCCAACCCAACCCAACCCAACTCAACCCAACCCAACAATGCAATAACGTAAACATACACTAGGTAAATAAGATATATCGTGTTTGAGATGAATAACGTATAAACAAGATATATTTTTTCCCTCTTTCCTTTTCTCTTCAGGTATGTACTGGGCGTGTACTTGGTTGGGTTTGGATAGGTTCGGTTGGGTTAGGTTAGGTTCGTGGTTGGTGCTTCATCTGCTTGTCGTATAGTAACAGGGAAAGTTGCCGCCTCTCAAGAGTTGAAACTACACCAACTTCGCCCAAAAGTAGGAGGTATTTTCGTCCAAAAGTTTTTCATATGCCGCAAAAGTTAAAAAAAAAAAGTATGGCGAGTTTGGTTTGGTGGAGACCGTCATGGATGAATGGATGGCTGGGTGGATGGATAGATGGATGGATGAATGGGTGGATGGATGGATGGATGGGTGGATGGATAGATGGATGGATGAATGGATGGATGAATGGATGGATGGATGGATGGATGGATGGATGAATGGAAGGATGGATGGATGGATGGATGGATGGATAGCACCGCCGCTATAGAGTATTTCACACTAAAAGATAATAATAATAATAATAATAATAATAATAACAATAACAATAACAATACTAATAATAATAACAATAAAAGGTGAGTAGACGATAACTCAATTACCACAAGGGTGAATCAAATAAAGGAGGGAATGACAGTAAATATGATAAAAGAGGGAATGGACAGGTAATGAGATGAAGGTGAACTAAGTCATAACTACACCCGGTCATAAAGCTGTTTGATGGTGATTTAGGAGTTAATGAGCCGTCACCCACCGTCACGATCACTGTCCCGCACTACGATTGATTGTGTGTGTGTGTGAGTGCGTGTGTGTGTGTGTGTGTGTGTGTGTGTGTGTGTGTGTGTGTGTGATATGCTTATGTACATTTATGAATACAACGTATCTATAAAAATGTGTAAAATATATAAATACAAATAGCACACACATATATATATATACATGTTTATGGACACATGTGGTCCTACACAGTTATCAATCCCTTCTGTAACAACAACACGTATCACAACATATAACTCTTAACAACTCACCTCACGTACGCCCGCGGATAGTTATTGTTGGGATAATTTATTTCACTTTTTGACAAGTTTATTCTGCAAACAAATTTATCGGGTTGGGTGAGGAGGGGGGGGGGAGGAGGTGAGGTGTAGAGGGGGGGGGGTGTGAGTGGGGTGGAGGGTGAGGATTGGAGGGGGTGGAGAGGGGTGTGTGGGTGGAGGGGGTGACGAGGTGAGGGTCATGACGTTTGAGGAAAAAAATAAAAAGGAAAAAGAGTTAAAGGAAAATATGCAAACAATAAAAACAAAAACAAAACAAGAACAAAAAACAAACGATTTTCAAGTGGCTAATGACGAATGAAGCGAAGATGATGATGGTGGTGATGGCAAGAATAATAGTAATAGTAAACATTATAGTAATGATAATAATGATAGTAGTAATAGTAGTAATGTTTTTGGGGGTTTTACAGGATTGCAAATAATTGGGAACATTTCTTTACACTTAAATAGGCTTTTCTATTTTCTTATTTTTATATATATTTTTTTACCTATTTCCCCCATGCCTCTGTCTACTCCGTCTCAACTTGTTTCCTTGTTTTTTTTTTGTCTCTCTCTCTCTCTCTCTCTCTCTCTCTCTCTCTCTCTCTCTCTCTCTCTCTCTCTCTCTCTCTCTCTCTCATAAATTACAAGATCAACTGTGAGAGACATCCATCGTGTAGAGACTTTTACGCTCCGTCTCTCAGTTATTAAGGAGGCGTGACCCACCGAGAGACGAAACCTAGAGAGATAGTGGATTAAATCTCTCTCTCTCTCTCTCTCTCTCTCTCTCTCTCTCTCTCTCTCTCTCTCTCTCTCTCTTTCTCTCTCTCTCTCTCTCTGTGTTGTTCCCTCCATTCGTCATTACCTAATACACCCTGACCAACAATAACAAAAAAGCTCAACAACCACATACAAATAACAACAAAAACAACAAAAACAACAAACAACTACAAAAACAACAGACAAAAACAACAAAAACAACAAACAAAACAACAAAAACAACAAAAACAACAAGCAAAGAAACAAATTAAACACGATGTATCTCAAAATCATGTGGGGGGTTTTGTTCACACTAAATTTACGCTCGAAACTTTTCTTGGCATTTCATCAGTGAGGGAAAAGATGGGGTGAGGAAAGGTGAGGGAGGGGAGTGGGGTAGGTAGGTAGGGGGAAGGAGAGGTAGGTAGAGGGAGGGAGGGAGGGAGGGAGGGAGAAGGAAATAGGTAAGGGAAGGAAAGGTATGGAGTAAGGGAAGAGGAGGCAGAGAAAAAGGGAGGGGAAGGGAGAAAATGAAGAGAGGGAATGGTGTGGAGGAGGAAGGGGGGAGTGTCGGTAGAGTAAGGAACGGGAGGCGGAAGGAGGTAGGGGAGAAGAGGAAGATACGGAAAAGAAGAAAAAGAGGAGAAGGAAGATAGGCGGAAAATCAGAAGAAGGGAATGAGAAGAGGAGAAAATAAGGAAGATGATAAGAAGCAATAAAGAACAAGAAGAAGACGACGAGAATGAGAAAATAAGGAAAAATAGAAGGAGAGGGGTAGAAAGTAAGAGGAGAAGAAGATGAAAGTAGACAGAGTATCAAGAAGGATTGAAAATGGTGAAGGAGAAAAAGAAGAAAAATAGGAAGACGAGGAGGAGGAGAAGGAGGAGGAAGAGGAGGAAGAGGAAGAAAAAGAAGACGAGGAGGTGGAAGGGAAAGAAGAACAACCCAAGAAAGAGAGAGAGAAAGATAATTGAGAACCCCAAAAAGAGAGAGAGAGAGAAAGAGAAAACAATGGAATCCACATAAAAAAAAAAGTTAAAATAAAATAAAAAGAAATTCAGAAAAAAAACAGGAAATAAAGTAGTAGTGGGACCTGACACAACCTTCCTTCACCACCTAACCTAACCATAACTCCTTACTCCTTCCTACTCTAATTACATTAACATCTTGAAGGAGAATTTTATGCTTACTTTTGTGGTGGTAGTAAGTTGGTCGAATTTACGATCTTACATTGAATATTGGATTAAATTAGGAATGGCTCTTCTTTTCACGTCTGGAATATCTAAAGACTTTAATTCTGGCTTCCTGGGGTGTAATATTGTTGCCGGCACGGGGAGAAGGGAGGTGTTGAATTACTAGTGGTGGGTGTAGGAGAGGGTGTTGGTGTTTAGTGGTGGGTGTAGGAGAGGGTGTTTGTGTTTAGTGGTGGGTGTAGGAGAGGGTGTTGGTGTTTAGTGGTGGGTGTAGGAGAGGGTGTTGGTGTTTAGTGGTGGGTGTAGGAGAGGGTGTTGGTGTTTAGTGGTGGGTGTAGGAGAGGGTGTTTGTGTTTAGTGGTGGGTGTAGGAGAGGGTGTTGGTGTTTAGTGGTGGGTGTAGGAGAGGGTGTTGGTGTTTAGTGGTGGGTGTAGGAGAGGGTGTTGCTGTGTAGTGGTGGTGGGTGTAGTGGGTGTAGGAGAGGGTGTTGCTGTGTAGTAGTGGTGGGTGTAGTGGGTGTAGGAGAGGGTGTTGCTGTGTAGTGGTGGTGGGTGTAGTGGGTGTAGGAGAGGGTGTTGATGTGTAGTGGTGGTGGGTGTAGTGGGTGTAGGAGAGGGTGTTGCTGTGTAGTGGTGAGTGCAATAGTGTGTTGTATTACCGCTCTCAGCTTCCCTCTTTGGTGTGTGTGTGTGTGTGTGTGTGTGTGTGTGTGTGTGTGACCTTTGTATCTCTGGAGTAATGCATTTATATATCTAAACACACACACACACACACACACTCACACACTCACACACACACACACACACACACACTCACACACACACAGACACACACACGTACGTAAGAAGTTAAATCCTGGTTGTGTTATGTGTTACTTTGTTTACCTTATCAACTACACCACAAGTTATTGAAGGCGTGATTTAACGTAATGTAGTCCAGAGGTTCGTGTAATTCTGGTGGTTTAGTGAGAGAGAGAGAGAGAGAGAGAGAAGAGGAAGAGGAGGCAAGAAAAAGAAGAGGAGGAAGTGAAGACAAAGAAGAATATGAAGTATAAATAAGATGAAGAGGAAGAAGAAGAGGCAAGAAAAAGAAATTGTAGAATAGAAGAAGCAGACGAAGAAGAAGAAGAAGAAGAAGGGAGGAGACAAAAGGAATAAGAGGCAGCAAGAGGAAAAAGACGAAGTGAAGGAGGCAAGAAGAGGAAGAAGAGGAGGCAAGAGAAAGAAGACGAAGAGAAGGAGGCAAAAAGAGGAAGAAGAGGAGGCAAGAGAAAGAAGACGAAGAGAAGGAGGCAAGAAAAGGAAGAAGAAGAGGCAAGATAATAAAAGAGAGGAGGAAGAGGAGGCGGTAATGAGGACATCAACAGAGGAGGGTTGCCAGTCGCTGATAATTACCGCCATTTATTACCTCACCCTGGCCGTCCGGAGCTGGGGAATCCCCGTAACTCTCTCGAGGGTCAGAACCGGACCTGGGAGAAGTACCTTGGTTTTAGAGAGAGAGAGAAAGAGAGTTAGTTAGAGAGAGAGAGAGAGCAAGTTAGTTGATTAGAGAGAGAGAGAGGGAGAGAGAGAGAGAGAGAGAGAGAGTTAGTTAGTTGGTTATAGAGAGAGATTGAACATGTGAACAACAAATTCCTGAACATTGCAAGCCTCTCTCTCTCTCTCTCTCTCTCTCTCTCTCTCTCTCTCTCTCTCCTCTTCCCCCTCTTTATTTTTACTAATAAAATTCGGAAATAGCAAAAACACGCGGAGGATTTGGGGAATTTAAGAGAAACGCAAAAGAGAGAGAGAGAGAGAGAGAGAGAGAGAGAGAGAGAGAGAGAGAGAGAGAGAGAGTTTACATTCATAGATATTCACGACAGATAAACCTCATCATCGCTAAATTAAGAACCACCAACCTAAACACACAATTAAAATAATATAAAATAAATTACAATAATATTAATAATATCTAAAAATAACAATAATCTTACGAACAAAAGTTTTATACAAGAATTAAAATGTCTTAAGATTTTAGTTAAAAAAAATCTTACAGTAAAATTTGAAGAGAATTGAATCAAAGGGTTAATGAAAAAATATATTCCCAAGGTGTTTTATTTTACCTGGTGATGGTGTAAGGTGTGCAAATTTGTCACGATTTGTATAATGACAAGGGAGGTAGACGTGTGATGTTTTGAGAGAGAGAGAGCGAGAGAGAGAGAGAGAGAGAGAGAGAGAGAGAGAGAGAGAGAGATAATATACTCCACACAGCCATCGACCAACCACACAAACGTATACATTATTATTATTGAAAACTAAACCTGTAATCAGCGGAGGCGGTGGTGGTCACTACTGAGATTGACTGACTGACTGACTGACAAATTAACACAACTGACTGATATGTATTGATGTTAATTGACGTGTTACTGACAGTGCCACACTTGATTTGACGTGTTACTGACAATGCCACACCTGACTGACATGTTACTGACAGTGCCACACCTGATTTGACGTGTTACTGACAATGCCACACCTGACTGACGTGTTACTGGTCGCTAAAGGGATCAGTAATAAGACCATGATGAACTTAGTATCGTGTTGGTCGGGGAGTCACGCAAGGTGGGTGTCCCTCGTGCCTCCTAGCCCCACCACCTATATATATATTCGTCTGATTGGAACACCCGAAGATTCGCTCTCCCTCATATTATTTTTCACCCGATGATTTGTTCTCTCGTCAGCTTATCTTACCTGGAGATATGTTCTTCGTCAGCTTATTTTACCCAAAGATTTGTTCTCTCCTCAGCTTAATATACCTAAAGATTTGTTCTCTCATATTATTTTACCTAAAGGTGCACCCTCCCTCTGCTTATTGCTTGACTTAAAGATAAAATTGCAAAGATAATGGTCATCAAAATTGCCTCGAGTCTGTAGGTTTACTGAATAAAAACTAGAAGTAAAGAGACGGAATTAAGGTACATGATTTTTGTTATATGTGTATGACGTGTTACATGGTGTGTGTTACATGGTGTGTGTTACATGGTGTGTGTTGCATGGTGTGTGTTACATGGTGTGTGTTACGTGTTACATGGTGTGTGTTACATGTTACATGAGGTGGGTTCCTATAATTGATGGGTTCAGGAAGAGGAACTACAGATGTGATGTACTTGTTATTGTGGCGTGTACGGTGGCCTTTTTTTTCATATAAACGTGCGGTGGGAGAGAGAGAGAGAGAGAGAGAGAGAGAGAGAGAGAGAGAGAGGCTCGCGTGTTACAGCCGTACTCTCGCGTGAAGGCTCCCTCCCTCCCTCACCACCCCCCCCCCCTTTTCTATACAATATCACCACCATAAACGAACCACCCCCCTACACCCACACCCCACACCCCACACCCACCACCCCACACCCCACACCCACTATCCACCCCATTACGAGCCAGAACACCTATCAAACTACAAGTGGATAGATAAACACTCTGAGAACATCCACTATCCACCTCATATGTGTGTGAGTGTTATTCTGTAATGGATAGTGAGGTCCATTTAATCGTGGTTTACTGTGTCGGGGATGAGTTGATTACATTAAACAGGTGAGACATTGAGTATTCTCCCTCACCCTCCCTCACCCTCCCTCACCCTCCCTTACCCTCCCTCACCCTCCCTTACCCTCCCTCACCCTCCCTCACCCTCCCTCACCCTCCCTTACCCTCCCTCACCCTCCCTCACCCTCCCTTACCCTCCCTCACCCTCCCTCACCCTCCCTCACCCTCCCTTACCCTCCCTTACCCTACCTTACCCTCCCTCACCCTCCCTCACCCTCCCTTACCCTCCCTCACCCTCCCTCACCCTCCCTTACCCTCCCTCACCCTCCCTTACCCTCCCTCACCCTACCTCCCTTTCTCCACTTCTATCTTCTTGTTCCTCTTTCCTCTTTCTCCTTATCCTCCACCTCCTCCACTGCGGCACCATTCATCTTACAGGCAAATAACCATCTTTAGTTCAGCTTACTGGGGGTAGTAGGTAGTGGTAGTGGTAATAGTTGTGGTAGCAGCAGTAGTAAGGAGTATAAGTAATAGTTGTTGTCGTAGTAGTACTGTCACCGTACAGACAGACAGAGTAGACAGGTAAGACCCTCCACCTGGAAAGTAATGAGACAGACAGAGACAGACAGTGGACAGGTAAAACCCTCGACCTGGGAAGTAATCAGACAAACAGACAGACAGACAGTGGACAGGTAAAAGCCTCCACCTGGGAAGTAATCAGGTGAACGCTAGGGATTAGATAATGGTTGAGTGCATTACATAATTACCAGCGTAAGAACACAACTCTAATGGTGGCTGCCACTTTGAGCATCTAATGGTTCTGCCACTTAGAATGTCTTGTCTGCTTTATCTCTCTCTCTCTCTTTCTTTCCCTTTTATCTTTTTCTCTATGTCTTATCTTTGTGTATGTCTTTCTCTGTCTATATCTATTTATTTATGTCTGTCTGTCTCTCTCTCTATCTCTACCACTTTATCTCTCTCTCTCTCTCTCTCTCTCTCTCTCTCTCTCTCTCTCTCTCTCTCTCTCACCTCAACACGGTAGAGAGCCACTTAACAGCTAATTACATAGTCGGTTCGTGAAGATCCTTCTGAGTCAGCCATATGTCTCTGTCACCTCCGTAATCCTGGGAGAGATACTTGACTAGAGATACTCCCATCATGTCTCTCTCTCTCTCTGTCTGTCTCTCTGTGTCTGCCTGTGTCTCTTTGTCTCTCTTTTTTATCTTTCTTTCTCTCTTTGTCTCTCTCTCTGTCTCTCTGTGTGTATGGTATTGTCTTCATCTTTCTGTCTCTTCTAATGTCTGTTTATCACTGTAGTTTTTGTCTCTGTCTTTCGTCTAACCTAACCTAACCTAACCAATTCTAATCAAACGTATCCTAAGTTAACTTGAACTAAACTAATCTTGCTTTTTTTTTATCCTAACCTAAGCTAACTTGACTTACCCTACCCTACCCAACCTTACCCTACCCTACCCTACCCAACCTTACCCTACCCTACCCAACCTTATCCTACTCAACCTTACCCTACCCTACCCAACCTTACCCTACCCTACCCAACCTTACCCTACCCTACTCACCCTTACCCTACCCAACCCAACCTTACCTTACCCAACCTTACCCAACCCAACCTTACCCAACCCAACCTAACCCTACCCAACCTTACCCTACCTTACCCTAAAAAATGGTTAGGTTAGGTGTATTTGGTTCGTGTCATCTCAGGTGTATCAAAGAAAACGAAGCCACATTCTTGTTTCATTGTTTACATTCATATAACACGTGAACTGTATGACTCTCTCTCTCTCTCTCTCTCTCTCTCTCTCTCTCTCTCTCTCTCTCTCTCTCTCTCTCTCTCTCTCTCTCTCTCACACACACACACACCAAACAGATAGAGAGCTAAAATACAATGCAATTAAGAATTTCAATTTGTCGCATTGTGTATATAAGCAGTATCTATTCGACACTCTCTCTCACCTAGGCCTCCCTCCCTCTCTCTCACCTAGGTCTCCCTCTACACCACCAGGACAGAAACATAGGCACAATTATACACATAACGTCACCCGCTGAATATTGATGATGGATAGTTATTAATTACCGCTCCGGGGAACTGCTCTCTCTCTCTCTCTCTCTCTCTCTCTCTCTCTCTCTCTCTCTCTCTCTCTCTCTCTCGTACAGCAAGCCACGAGTCTCTTAATTCAGGGTTAGGCATTATATCCCACACACCAGCCGGCTAGACTGGCCGGCTGCAACTGACTGCTGTCTGGTTATTTAGTTAGGTAGGCCGGCTGTATCTAACTGATCGCTGTCTGGCCGGTTAGATTGGCCGGCTACATCAAACGCCGGATTGATAGTTAGTTATTATTAATTTTGCATGTAAGCACTAATTTACACATACATACATACATACATATATACATACATACATACATACATACGTACATACATACATCAACTAAAAGTGACTGGTACAATAAAGTTAATAGTGGATTGATGAATTTAACAACAAAGTCAAGCATTAAGACCAGAATTTAACGTGAAGAGTACAGTGTTAAATTCATTGTTAATTTGTGTTGTATCGGTGTTAAAATTAGCTAATGTGATTTGTTTATGTTAAATTCGCTTGATGTGAATCGTTTGGTGTTAAATTTCCGGTTAACAGCTGTTGTATCGATGTAAAATTCCTCATTAACAGGTGTTGGGGCGATGTTAAGTTCAGTTATGTTGTGATCTGCGGTTAACTTCTCTCATGAATGTTAATATATATTTAACATGTTTCCCTCAGAGTTAAAAAACACTTTTGTTTTATCTTCAGCGCAATAACATGTTAGAATTGACGTCAGAATTTAACACACATCCACAATCAATGTTAAATTACCGATTTATTTCAGCCTTCATCCCACCCGTGTTAAAAGCGACACTCTGTCAGATAATAACAGTTACATCCCCTCCCCCCCCCCCCCCCACTTAATTACTGTACACACGATATTAACACACCTCATTAACACACACACACAAACACACACACTGGTCTGTTTATACTACCTCGTGATTGTATTTGTTAATGGTAAAGGAAGAAACATTGTCTTGGGTGATTTGCTATTTTTTGGTGATTTCATGTGATTTTTTTCCATTAGTTTAGGTAAATTTGTGTTTTTATGTGATTTTTGGTATTTTCTTGTGATTTAATGTGATTTTATATATATTTTGTGATTTCGTGTGATATTTTAATTGGTTTTGGGTAAATTGGTGTTTGGGGGGGGGGTATATTTTTTTGATTGGGTGTGATTTTTTTTTTTTTTATTAGTTTGAAGTAATTTTGTGTTGTTATTTTATTTTATGACGTCATCAACCTCAATCACCACAAACCTCGTCCACCACCTTAACAACACCCTCCATTACCAACTCTATCACCTCAACACCATCCTCCATCACATCAACACCACCTCAACACCACCTCAATACCACCTCAATCACCTCGACACCATCCTCAATCACCTCAACACCACCTCAATACCACCTCAATCACCTCAACACTATCCTCCATCACATCAACACCACCTCAACACCACCTCAATACCACCTCAATCACCTCAACACCATCCTCCATCACATCAACACCACCTCAACACCACCTCAATACCACCTCCATCACATCAACACCAAAACACACGGCACCACCAAAACACTCGTCGATACAGCACACAACAGTAGAGCTTCCCGGACGCTATATTCACGTATATTTAAGTTGGGACCCGGTTATTACAGCACTCACTAATAATGTATATTAACTTCCATTACAATGAACTAGTGAATTTATTATTAGTGTAGTCTGTATTATGAATGGGTGTATGTCTGTCTGTGCGTGAGGTGTGTTTGTGTATGTGTGTGTGTGTGTGTTTGTGTACGTGTGAGGTGTGTTTGTGTGTGTAAAAGCTAGCTACTTGTTACAATAAAGTACAAAAGATTAACAAAACACATCCCTCACTCTCTCTCTCTCTAAAAAAAAAAAAAAATACACCAGTCAAATCAGAAAAGGCGGACACTGAACTGAATAAAATACACCCAATATAAATACTGTATATACCAGCACTGTACATAGACAAAGCCTTCGAAAAAGACTACACAAACTTCAATGCATAACCCCCCTTCCCTCCCTCCCCCCCTTCCCTTCCTCCCTCCTCCCATCCTCCCCTTCCCTCCCCCCCTTCCCTTCCTCCCTCCTCCCATCCCCCCCTTCCCTCCCCCCCTCCCACCCAGGTCTCCGTGTTTTGAGTTTGCCACATCAGTACACGGGATAAAATGGTGGCAGAGGTGGTAGCTATGTTAATTAAAGTCGCAGGGATGAAGTTACAGAAATAATGGTAGAAAATTACAGGTGATATTACTTGTTATTATGGGGGTGATTTGGTGGGGTGGGGGTGTGGTTTCGGGGGGAAGGGGGTGTGGTTCGGGGGAAGGGGGTGTGGTTCAGGGGGGAGGGGGTGTGGTTCAGGGGGAAGGGGGCGTGGTTCAGGGGGGAGGGGGTGTGGTTCGGGGGGAGGGGGTGTGGTTCAGGGGGAAGGGGGTGTGGTTCGGGGGGAAGGGGGTGTGGTTCAGGGGGGAGGGGGAGGGAGTGATTTACCTGCGTCGTCAGCTGAGGTAACTGTGTTTGTTTTGGTTGTGGTTGGTTGTGTTTATGTTGGTTTGTGTGAGGGAATCTGCTTCTAATGGTGTGTGATGGTATTGGGAATACATACATACATACATACATACATACAGGTACATACACACATACATACAAGTACAGACAGACAGACATACATACATACATATACATACATACATACATACATACATACATACATAAAAACTCACATATGTAGAAAGACACACACACACCCACACACATACACAAGACAGACAGGTCGCATGCCTCTATCTGAGAATGATAGCAATTTTACGCGTCATTTTCACGGCAAAATTATATTAATATGAGCGGATGATCATTAAATTTCATAATCAAACTCAAATTAATATAATACAGTTCTTTGCGTGTTCTTTTTTCTTTGTTTGTCTTTCTGTGATATCGAAATGGCTGCTGGTTAGTGTTTTGTTGTGTTTGTTTGTTTGTTTGTTTGTTTGTTGTTTGTTTGTGTAGATTTGTTTATTAGTCTGTGTAGAATAATTTGAATGGATGTGTTTATTTATCTGTGTGTAGATTTGTGTGATTGTAATCATATCCGGGTAGGTCAGGTCAGGTCCGGGTTTGTTGATGATATTATAATGTATTACTGTGCCTCAACAACTAAGGT
Organism: Homarus gammarus; assembly: GCA_958450375.1. Classification (NCBI taxonomy): domain Eukaryota; kingdom Metazoa; phylum Arthropoda; class Malacostraca; order Decapoda; family Nephropidae; genus Homarus; species Homarus gammarus. Next base: position 845,396 of record CAUDMG010002775.1, on the reverse strand, counting down.
CTTAAATCACGTATTCTAAATTACCAAATCACTGGTCGTCAACTACTAAATAATTACTACGTATGTGTAATCAGTATACACAATCAGTCTTATCATATCTAATTTACAATATCCCCTGACTTGGTAACACTGCCTGACATAATGAGGGTTGTGTGTGTGTGTGTGTGTGTGTGTGTGTGTGTGTGTGTTTCATGATGCACGTGAGGTGTCTACCAACCATAACACACTTAAATAAACATTGACCACGTGTGTTTTGTGACGTCAATACAACCCTAACGTAACCTAAACCTAACCAATACTAACCTAAACCTAACCTAACCTAACCTGATACTATAATATATATATACACAGAGGTGAGATAAGGAAGGTAATTAAGCGTCTGGATGGCCTCGCGGGTTCACCTCTGCGGTGTTTCTCTTCCAGTAAATGAGAAATAAATTCATATTTACGGTTTCTGAACACCACCATCATGACGTTATCTGGCCTACAGGGTGTGTGCGTGTGTACTTTTGTGTGTGTGTGTACGTGTGTGTGTTTTTTGTGTGTGCGAGTGTTTGTTTGTGTGTGCACGTGTATGAGTTTTTTGCGTGTGCGTGTATGTTTGTGTGTGTTTATGTTTGCATGTATGTATGTCTGAATTAATCTGATATTCATCTCAAGGAATTGCTACATGTTCCTAGATTCTTACATAAACACTGATTAATTTAATACTACAATTTGATGACAGACGTTGACATAAACTCAAAACTTGTCTTTCCAGGTATGTGTTGTGTTGACGCCTTGTGTTGAGTCACCTGCTTACGAGGGAGGTTAGTACGTGTAGTGTTGACAAGACCCATGTAGCGGTGGTCTATGTGTCAGCACCAGATTTTGGGTTTAGTCTTTGTCTGTTTTAAATATTTGTGTAAGAACCGTAGCATCATTAGCGTCAGTACGAGCAATGAACAGCGACAGGCGATACTTTTCATTCGCACGTTTAGTAAAGATGTAGGCAAATATTGACTCGTATGGCTTCTACGCCAGGTGAACCTTCTGCCTACAGTGGCCATCTTTTCCTGCTTTACGGTTGAGAGAGAGAGAGAGAGAGAGAGAGAGAGAGAGAGAGAGAGAGAGAGAGAGTGTGTTATCAGCTGTCACACAATGTTACAGGGCCAGGTTAGGTCAGGTCATGTGTTTAAAGGTGGCACGTGGCTGTTGTTGGACCTCCGTCTGGACAGGAGAGGTCAACCAAGTAAAGCCAAGTGTCAGGGCAACTGTGACCCCTTAACCTTTGACCTCTCCAGTATGGTGCCAACCTTCCTGGCCACAATGAATTAACTCCTTTGAACACGATGTCTAAACCCTTTGAGTACAATGACAATCGCTTAAGAATAATAATAATAATAATAATAATAATAATAATAATAATAATAATAATAATAATTGACGGTTTATTGAAAAAGTTCTGCAGCCCGAAGGCTGAAAATATACATTGGACATAAATGACTTATTACATACATTGGTGGTTTAACAAAAGAATGTGTGTGTGTGTGTGTGTGTGTGTGTGTGTGTGTGTGTGATAGTAAGCCAGCGCAGTAGTAGTGTTTGTATTTTTACTGAGTCAACCTAACCTCGTCTTCCAATGTCTGTGTAAACGTACAGCTTTTTACTGTAAACACACACACACACACACACACACACACACACACACACACATACACGCGCACACACACGCGTTTCTTACACACTATTGTAGCTTTGGTACATAGGCATGCATGCTTGGTGTACACACACTCACACACACATAGAGGTTTGGTACCCACATACCTAACCTAACCTTCTTAAGTTAGATGACTGTGTGAGGTGGCAACTGAATCGGGTAAAATGTGTCAGAAGAAATTGATGATCCTCGTTCATGGTGAAAATTACAGGCATTAAAAAGAAATGAAGTAGAGAGACTGACAGAGGTGATAAAGATGTCAAAACAACAGGAAATTAGAATCGCATAAAGGAAAAAAAAAGATGATAAATTGTGGAATGAAGAGAATTAGAGTAAAGATACATGTATGAGAGTAAATGATATACTGTTACGGTTTAGTATGTAGTTTTGGTTAAGATTCCGGCCTCTCTCTCTCTCTCTCTCTCTCTCTCTCTCTCTCTCTCTCTCTCTCTCTCTCTCTCTCTCTCTCTCTCTCTCTCTCTCTCTCTCACACATTAAGTAGTGGTCTAGTTATCACGTCACCTCGCCAACGAACCCACAACCAAATATTTGTTTTATTGCGTCGCAGCTCAACCATAAAGGTCTATATCAGAGCAATTCGTCAGGGAAGGATTGGATGAGGTTTATAGCGTGTGTGTGTGTGTGTGTGTGTGTGTGTGTGTGTGTGGTTGGCTTACAGATACAGACAGATAGACCAGCCATAGATATAAGGCTTAATTTACCTTCCCTATTGTCGTAAATCAATGGTGTTACTTTATTGTTTTAAGTAGAGAAATAAGAGGAAAAAGTTCTACCAAATATTTACCCATTCATGCGCTGCCACATACCTAAGCTAACACTACCACATACCTAACCTAACACAACCACATACCTAAGCTAACACTACCACATGCCTATCCATACCATACCATATGTTGAGGGATGATGATGATAGTGGGAATAATAGTGATGATGATTATAATAATAATAATATAATTTTAATGGAGTTATTATTAGTAAACTTTACTATTATTATTATTATTTTCTTATTATTACTATTATTATTTCTAACCAACATAACAGGTCAGTGTGAGGTGATCTGCAGAGCTATAACACACTCATAAGAAACTTTAAATATGCACAATAAAACCTGAACATTTTTATAGTAATTATACGAACACAGAACGATAGCCGTGTAGAGTTATATTGTAATTAAGGGAAGTATCGCAAATTACTGTGGGATAATATTGCCATCAAGTATGTCTGGTTAGTGGAGCGCTGACTGTCTGTTGTACAACTTTGGTTTCGCGTTTGTGGGATTTTATATTTTTGTGTGATTTTATTTTGTTTAGTTGTTTTTATTGTTTTTATGTTTTATTGGTGTTGAAATTTATGTAGGTATTTGTTCGATTTGTTTGTTTTTCCCGGGGTTTATAATTGTTATTTTTGTCACTTGGTGATTGGAAAATACAGTTCGAAAAATAGAGTATTTTTTATTTGCTTTTTATTTGTGAAAGAAAACCAATTAGGCAATAAATTATATAAATTTATTTACATCTGACTGAAAAACTGATTATGTAAACACATTTATGATTATTTGTTAACATATTTTGTTCAAGTAAAAGTCAGTTGTAAATCTTACCTCTTGGAAATATGTAAATTATATGCCTTAGATATAATGTGTAAGGTGAAAAAGGGCCCATTTACAGCGGTTTACATAATTACACTGTAAATGAAACAATTTTAGTGAATGATCAAAAAAGAATATTAATAATGAATAGAGAACAACAGATATTAAGAAGAATAGAAGCAATGAAAAAATCGAAAATATGTACGTATCAGCAGATGTGTGGAGTCAACAGGTGTGTAAGAGCAGGTGTGTGTAGAGGCAGCAGGTGTGTAGAGGCAGCAGGTGTGTGTGGAGGGTGTCAACACAACCCAGTCATTGTTGTGTTCACTGTCAAGCTAATTCCTATCCAGCGAAATGGATTTTTGTTATGGCCACTGGTATTGTTGTTGTTGTTGTTACTCTTGTACTTGTTGCCATTGCTGTTGTTGTTGTTGTTGTTGTTGTTGTGGCTGGCATTTGAACTTGTTGATGTTCTGGTTGTGCTTGTTATTACGGTTCATTGTTATTGTATTTGTTGTCGTTCTTGGTATTGGTAAATCCTGTTCTTTTGTTGTTGTTGTTGTTGTTGTAATATTTATTGTATGCTATACTGTATTTGTTATAGCTGGGAAAGATCCTCTGATTCTTGTTTTTTCTGCCTTTTGTTGTTGTTTTTGTTCTTGTCGTTTCCCTGACTCTTTTTGTTGTTGCTGCTCCTCCAGATAGTCATCGTCATCATATCCACCAGGTGTTCCTGTGGGTGTGTGGAAATAATGGTAAAGCAATTGGCTGTAGGTTAGTTTTAAGTAAATAATAATAAACTATAATAATAATGATAATAATAATAATAGTATTAATAATAATAATAATAATAATACAGTAATACTACTACTAATAATAATAACAATAACAATAAAAAGTAATAATCATAAAGTAATAATGATAATTATAATAATAATAGTAAAGTGATAATAATAATTTTAAAGCAAGTGTATCAATCTTCAGGTCAGATGAATTATTAACGCCGGTAGCGATGCAGGAGGTGAAACCCTTACTGGCACTGCACTAGAGCCAAGACCTAGGTGCCTCTCTTCAAGGTGTGGAGTGGAGGCGGCGATTAAGCCTGTGTTACCGTGAGCACTCTCCCTCCTACAGTAGGTTGTATCGTCACTGTAAACCGGAGTTAACAAGGGCTTTACCTGATACCACCTTCGGGAGATTCTAAGACACCTTGTGATTAAACTGAGAGGGAGAGAGAGAGAGAGAGAGAGAGAGAGAGAGAGAGAGAGAGAGAGTTTTAAAGCAAAGGATCATTTTCTCGTGTTTGTGTCTGGGACAGTCCCTGGGTGTGGGACAGGAAATAAACTGTGACTCACCTGGGTGGCGCAGGTGGTGGTGGAGGCGCAGTTTAAGTGCATCGGTAGATGGCCTGATTAAAGGTGGTGCCGGGGGCGCAGGCTTGCTTGTTGGGTGTTGCTACTCCATCACCTGTAGCGGGTGAGAGAGATGATTAGTGAGAGAGAGGGAGAGAGAGAGAGAGAGAGAGAGAGAGAGAGAGATTGAAGATAAACAGTGAAGAGAGAACGACGTTATCTTTTGCAGAGACACAGACACATATGCTTCACCAACTGGTACTTACGTTTCCTCCTCTCTTGATACTTAACACACACACAAACTTGTCAGTCACATTTTTCATACTTACAACAGGTGCCACCCTCTTCTCCACGTGAGGCACTCCAGCTGGCTCTAGAGTGCCACTTATACCTTACCTCTCGTCGCCTTGTACTCACCGTTCGAATCCTGGTTGGAAAAAAATAACATTAGTAGATGGATATTTATTGGAGTTTATTGTTATTTTATTATTAATTTTGTGTTACCGTTTTAGTGTTTATTCCGAAGCAACAAAACAGTTTCTTGCACTTTATACATTATTCTTGTACCTGTACTTGTAACTATATCTACTGTATCTCCGTACCTGTACTCATACTTGTAGGTATTCCCTACACTTGTACCCGAACTTGTATCTGTGCCTGTAGTGTGTGATGTAACATAAATAAACACAAGACTACTCACGAAGCACCAGTAGTAGGTAGTAACATCAGCGGGGTTGGGCAGGAAGCAGTTGTTGCAGTTACAGACGAGGGGGTCGGTGTCAGGAATGGGCTTATTGTAGTCATAGGTGCACAGCCTGGACGACTGGGACCAGATCAAACCCTGGGGACAGGTCATCACCTGAGGACCATACCTAGTGCACTGCACGTACTGGTTAGGATTGGTTGGGTGAGGGTGAAATTCGAACCAGGCGTAAGGGTTCTTGCAGCGAACTTCCTGCCCAGAGATGACTGCACACGTTGGCAGGTCACAGTCCTCAGCGGTCACCATCTCCAGACTTAACCCCAACACCACCAGGATCACCAGGGTGGATGTAGTGGTGAACAGCTTCATGCTAGAGGTTTTGGGAGGGTTGTATCAGCAAGTGTAGGAGCTGTTACTTATGATTTGGTTGATGTGTTGTCTAACAAACGTTGTCATACTCTGGCTGTATGGTGCTGGGGACGCGGTATAAGTACCTGCCCTCGCTATCATAGACTCGCTCCCCCTGACGTCAACTACAGCTTACGGAGGATTACAGAGAGGTGTGTCACTGAAACATTCCTTGATAACGTTAATCTCTATGAACAGTTGACACACTTGTATAAAATTCCTTAAGCTTGATGATTACACGTAATGTTTAGATGATTGATTATATTAGTGGTTGATGATAAGCCCCGCATATTAGGAAACATCTTGATGGTATTGCAAGTCTTTATACACTTAGAGAAATGTTCCGTTTATGCTTTTCCTGATGGACTTATATCATTAATTACTATGAAGAAAGTCGGATCACCTGAAGATTAAACACCCCGGTCTAATTCTCCAGAAGATAAACCAACATAACGTTACCTGAGGGAATAGGTTAGATTAAGTTAGGATAGGATAGGTTAGCGTCCTAAGTACTAATTTACAGCCCCTAACGTTAGTATCATTAGCCAAACATCAAGACAGACACACAATACCTGCCTCAAATGTCAACAGGTGTTAATTGAAGTATAAACACGTGTTAATATCAACAACATAAATGAAGTTTAAAGTTACTAAAAGGATTTTTTTTATAAATGTAAATCGGTTCGGTCACTTTGTTTTAATAAGAGAAATATGAGTAAAAAGTTCAACCACATACTTAATATTTCCACATACCTAACGCTACCACATACTCGTACATAACCTAACACTACCACATTGCTAACCTAACACTACCACATACCTAACCTAACACTACCACACTCCTAACCTAACACTACCACACTCCTAACCTAAGACTACCACATACATAACCTAACACTACCACATACCTAACCTAACACTACCACATACATAACCTAACACTACCACATTCCTATCCTAACACTACCACATTCCGAAATTTACATTTCCACATACCTAACCTAACACTCCCACATACCTATCCTAACACTACCACATTCCTAATGGAACACTACCTCATACCTAAGCTAACCATACCACATACCTAACCATACCACATACTCTCCAACACACGGACACTAATACAGGTATAGACTGTGTTGTTTCCCGTGTTCGTATGGCTTAAATGAATCATTCCGTCAGTCAGCCTCTGGGCTATCATGCTGCCGTGAAAAATTCTGATCAATGGGAAACTCAGCTCATGTTGTGTCTCTGGCCGCAAGACTTTAACCTCGAGGTATATGGTGGGTCTGTATGTTGTATACTCGTTTACGTTAGTTTGTTTATGTTTTGATGATGTTGTGAAAGTAAGAACATAAGAATGGAGGAAACTCAAACGAGCCTATTGGCCCATACTAGACAGTCCCGTTTACACCCAACCCCTATCGCTCATTTATCCATTCAACACATGTTCGAAGCTAGCCAGTGCATTCGAGTTAATGATGATGTTTGGTAACTTGTTCCATTCATCCACTACTCTAGTTTCAAACCAATGATTACCTATCTCGCCTCTAAATCTAAATTTGTCTTTCTTTTGTTTGTTTTTTGTTCTTCGGGGTTTAGCCCACCAGGGCACACGTGACTGACCCACATCGGAGCCTCGGGAGCGAAAATCTAGTAATTATTCATAGTAAACTAAATTTATAATAAAAAGTAAAATAAAATAATAATGAAAATAATAATAATAAAAACACTGTAATAATAATAATGACAATAATAATAATAATAATAATAATAATAATAATAATAATAATAATAATAATAATAAAAAAAATAATAATAGTAATAATAATAATAATAATAATAATAATAATAATAATAATAATAATAATAAATTACTATAAAGAAATACAAAAATGGAGAAATAATCAATAGTGAGAAACGCTATATGTATGTCGTGTTGTCAAGTAAGAAAAACAATTGAGACCTGCAATTGTGTGTAAATGAAGCGGAAGGACAGATGATGAACCTGGAACTTGGTCTCAATTTTCGTGATGCCATATAGCAGCATGGTCTACCATTAGACAACACATTAGGCTTCCAATATCTTCCCAGGCCGTAGAACCTCCCTGTTTGACAGCTGCTACAACCTGCTACCTCAAAATTGCTACGAGTTCGCTCCTGGTTGGTTAGTTTGAGTACCTTTGTTATACCACCTTTGTTTAGCCCTGACTTCCACTTATTCACCTCGATCATATCGCCCCTCACTCATCGTCTCTCGAGAGAGTGCAAATTATGATACTTTAACCTGTCTGTGTACTCAGGTTCCTAATGCCAGGGATTAGTCGTGTCATTGCCCTCTTAATTCTTTATTGGGATTCTATATCCATCCTGTAGTACGGTGACCAGAACTGAACTGCGTAATCCTATTGAGGTCTCACAAATGCAAGATATAGTTTTAGGATAACCTCGCTAGTCTTGTAACTAACAATCGTTTGTATGAACCGAAGTACTTTGTTAGTCTTGTTTCAAGCAAATACATATTGTTGACTTGGGGTAAGATTACTACTCCTAAATCTTTCTCACAGTCGGATGAAGATGATGAAGATGATTTGATTTTAAAGAAATAAAATTAAACATTATTATTATTATTTTTATTATTATTATTATTATTATTATTATTATTATTATTATTATTTTTATTATTATTATTATTATTATTATTATTATTATTATTATTATTATTATTATTTTTATAATTATTACTATTATTATTACCACCAACATAACACTCATAAGAAACTTTAAATATGCACAATAAAACCTGAACATTTTTATAGTAATTATACGAACACAGAACGATAGCCGTGTAGAGTTATATTGTAATTAAGGGAAGTATCGCAAATTACTGTGGGATAATATTGCCATCAAGTATGTCTGGTTAGTGGAGCGCTGACTGTCTGTTATACAACTTTTGTTTCGTGTTTGTGGGATTTTTTCATTGTTTTTATTATTCTTGAAATAATTAGTTTTGCATCGTGTTTTTCTTGTGTTTTATGATTTTTTATACTATGTGTGATTTTTCTTTTTAAGTTTATGGATTTTTTTCGTGCTTTGGGTATTTCTTGTTTTTTTTTGTGTTTTTTGTGTAATTTTATTTTTCAGTTTTTTATTATCTTTATTTTTTTATTAGTGTTGGGATTTTTTCAGTTTTAATTTTTTCACAGTTTTTTACTAATAGTTTTTATGATTTAGTGATTGAAAAATACAGTTCGAAATGAAATACAAATATGATATTTTTTATGGATATTTATTTGGGAAAGAAAAGCACATTTATGAATATTTTCGTTTACATTTTTATCTATTAAAAGCCAGTTGTAAATAATTTTCTATACTGGATTACTTGATTGCAAGATTAAAAAGGACAATTGTAAATTATATTCCGTTAGATATAATATGTAAGTTGAAAAAAATCGGCCATATGCAAGTGTTTACATAATTCCAGTGTAAATGAAACTGATTTACTGAATGATCAAAACAAGTTCTTATTAGAGAATGCAGAGCAACATGGGTAAATAAGAACAGAAGCAGTGCAAAATTGACAAATATGTACGTATTAGCAGGTGTGTGGAGACAGCATGTGTGTAAGAGCAGGTGTGTGTAGAGGCAGCAGGTGTGTTTGGATGATGTCAACACAAGCCAGTCATTGTTGTGTACACTGTCAAGCTGATTCCTATCCAGTGAAATGGATTTTTGTTATGGCCACTGTTGTTGTTGTTGTTGTAGATGATTTTGTTGATGTTGTTGCTGCTCTTGAAGTTGTTGCCATTGCTGTTGTTGTAGTTGTTTTTTTTGTTGTTGTGGCTGGCATTTAAAGTTTTTGATGTTCTTGCTGTACTCGGTAGTACGGTTCATTGTTGTTGTATTTGTTGTCCTTCTTGGTATTAGTGAATCCTGTTCTTATGTTGTTGCTGCTTTGTTGTTTGTGGTTGCTGCTCTTCCAGATAGTCATCGTTATCATATCCACCAGGTGTTCCTGTGGGTGTGTGGAAATAATGGTAAAGCAATTGGCTATAGGTTATTTTAAGTAAATTATACTAAACTATAATAATAATGATGATAATGAAAATAATAATACCGTAATACTACTACTAATAATAACAACAATAACAATAAAAGTAGTAATCATAAGTAATAATGATAATAATAATAATAAAAGTAAATTAATAATAATATTAATAAGGCAAGTCTATTCATCTTCAGGTCAAAGGAATTATTAACGCCGGTAGCGATGCAGGAGGTGACACCCTTACTGGCACTGTACTAGAGCCAAGACCTAAGTGCCTCTCTTGAAGGTGTGGCGTGGAGGTGGTCATTCAGCCTGTGTTACAGTGAGCACTCTCCCTCCTGCAGTAGGTTGTATCGCCACTGTAAACCGGAGTTAACAAGGGCTTTACCTGATACCACCTTCGGGAGATTTTAAGACACCTTGAGATTAAACTGAGAGAGAGAGAGAGAGAGAGAGAGAGAGAGAGAGAGAGAGAGAGAGAGAGAGAGAGAGTTTTAAAGCAAAGGATCATTTTCTCGTGTTTGTGTCTGGGACAGTCCCTGGGTGTGGAACAGGAAATGAATTGTGACTCACCTGGGTGGCGCAGGTGGTGGTGGAGGCGCAGTTTAAGTGCAGCGGTAGATGGCCTGATTAAATGTGGTGCCGGGGGCGCAGGCTTGCTTGTTGGGTGTTGCTACTCCATCACCTGTAGCGGGTGAGAGAGCTGATTAGTGAGAGAGAGAGAGAGAGAGAGAGACAGAGAGAGAGACAGACGATAAACAGTGAAGGTAGCGACATTAGCTTTTGCAGATATACAGACACATATGCTTCACCAACTGCTACTTACGTTTCCTTCTCTTTTGATACTTAACACACACACAAACTAGTCAGTCACATTTTTCATACTAACAACAGGTGCCACCCTTTTCTCCACGTGTGGCACCCCAGCTGACTCTAGAGTGCCACATATACCTGACCTCTCGATGCCTTATACTCACCGTTCGAATCCTGGTTGGAAAAAAAAGGAAAAAAATAACATTAGTAGAAGGATATTTAATGGAGTTTATTGTTATTTTATTATTAATTTTGTGTTACCGTTTTAGTGTTTATTCCGAAGCAACAAAACAGTTTCTTGCACTTAATACATTATACTTGTACCTGTACTTGTAACTATATCTACTGTATCTCCGTACCTGTACTCATACTTGTAGGTATTCCCTACACTTGTACCCGAACTTGTATCTGTGCCTGTAGTGTGTGATGTAACATAAAGAAACACAAGACTACTCACGAAACACCAGTAGTAGGTAGTAGCATCAGCGGGGTTGGGCAGGAAGCAGTTGTTGCAGTTACAGACGAGGGGATCGGTGTCAGGAATGGGCTTATTGTAGTCATAGGTGCACAGACTGGACGACTGGGACCAGATCAAACCCTGGGGACAGGTCATCACCTGAGGGCCATACCTAGTGCACTGCACGTACTGGTTAGGATTGGCTGGGTGAGGGTGAAATTCGAACCAGGCGTAAGGGTTCTTGCAGCGAACTTCCTGCCCAGAGATGACTGCACAGGTTGGCAGGTCACAGTCCTCAGCAGTCACCATCTCCAGACTTATCCCCAACACCACCAGGATCACCAGGGTGGATGTAGTGGTGAACAGCTTCATGCTAGAGGTTTTGGGAGGGTTGTATCAGCAAGTGTAGGAGCTGTTACTTATGATTTGGTTGATGTGTTGTCTAACAAACGTTGTCATACTCTGGCTGTATGGTGCTGGGGACGCGGTATAAGTACCCGCCCTCGCTATCATAGACTCGCTCCCCCTGACGTCAACTACAGCTTACGGAGGATTACAGAGAGGTGTGTCACTGAAACATTCCTTGATAACGTTAATCTCTATGAACAGTTGACACACTTGTATAAAATTCCTTAAGCTTGATGATTACACGTAATATTTAGATGATTGATTATATTAGTGGTTGATGATAAGCCTCACATATTAGGAAACATCTTGATGGTATTGCAAATCTATATGCACTTAGGGAAATGTTCCGTTTATGCTTTTCCTGATGGACTTATATCATTAATTACTATGAAGAAAGTCGGATCACCTGAAGGTTAAACACCCCGGTCTAATTCTCCAGAAGATAAACCAACATAACGTTACCTGAGGGAATAGGTTAGATTAAGTTAGGATAGGATAGGTTAGCGTCCTAAGTACTAATTTACAGCCCCTAACGTTAGTATCATTAGCCAAACATCAAGACAGACACACAATACCTGCCTCAAATGTCAACAGGTGTTCATTGAAGTATAAACACGTGTTAATATCAACAACATAAATGAAGTTTAAACTTACTAAAAGGATTTTTTTTATAAATGTAAATCGGTTGTGTCACTTTGTTTTAATAAGAGAAATATGAGTAAAAAGTTCAACCACATACTTAATATTTCCACATACCTAACGCTACCACATACTCGTACATAACCTAACACTACCACATTGCTAACCTAACACTACCACATACCTAACCTAACACTACCACACTCCTAACCTAACACTACCACACTCCTAACCTAAGACTACCACATGCATAACCTAACACTACCACATACCTAACCTAACACAACCACATACATAACCTAACACTACCACATTCCTATCCTAACACTACCACATTCCGAAATTTACATTTCCACATACCTAACCTAACACTCCCACATACCTATCCTAACACTACCACATTCCTAATGGAACACTACCTCATACCTAAGCTAACCATACCACATACCTAACCATACCACATACTCTCCAACACACGGACACTAATACAGGTATAGACTGTGTTGTTTCCCGTGTTCGTATGGCTTAAATGAATCATTCCGTCGGTCAGCCTCTGGGCTATCATGCTGCCGTGAAAAATTCTGATCAATGGGAAACTCAGCTCATGTTGTGTCTCTGGCCGCAAGACTTTAACCTCGAGGTATATGGTGGGTCTGTATGTTGTATACTCGTTTACGTTAGTTTGTTTATGTTTTGATGATGTTGTGAAAGTAAGAACATAGAATGGAGGAAACTCAAACGAGCCTATTGGCCCATATTAGACAGTCCCGTTTACACCCAACCCCTATCGCTCATATATCCATTCAACACATGTTCGAAGCTAGCCAGTGTATTCGAGTTAATGATGATGTTTGGTAACTTGTTCCATTCATCCACTACTCTAGTTTCAAACCAATGTTTACCTATCTCGCCTCTAAATCTAAATTTGTCTTTCTTTTGTTTGTTTTTTGTTGTTCGGGGTTTAGCCCACCAGGGCACACGTGACTGACCCACATCGGAGCCTCGGGAGCGAAAATTTAGTAATTATTCATAGTAAACTAAATTTATAATAAAAAGTAAAATAAAATAATAATGAAAATAATAATATTAAAAACACTGTAATAATAATAATGACAATAATAATAATAATAATAATAATAATAATAATAATAATAATAATAAAAAAAATAATAATAGTAATAATAATAATAATAATAATAATAATAATAATAATAATAATAATAATAATAATAAAAATAATAATAGTAATAATAATAATGACAATAATAATAATAATAATAATAATAATAATAATAATAATAATAAAAATAATAATAATATAAATAATAATAGTAATAATAATAATAATAATAATAATAATAATAATAAATTACTATAAAGAAATACAAAAATGGAGAAATAATCAATAGTGAGAAACGCTATATGTATGTCGTGTTGTCAAGTAAGAAAAACAATTGAGACCTGCAATTGTGTGTAAATGAAGCGGAAGGACAGATGAGGAACCTGGAACTTGGTCTCAATTTTCGTGATGCCATATAGCAGCATGGTCTACCATTAGACAACACATTAGGCTTCCAATATCTTCCCAGGCCGTAGAACCTCCCTGTTTGACAGCTGCTACAACCTGCTACCTCAAAATTGCTACGAGTTCGCTCCTGGTTGGTTAGTTTGAGTACCTTTGTTATACCACCTTTGTTTAGCCCTGACTTCCACTTATTCACCTCGATCATATCGCCCCTCACTCATCGTCTCTCGAGAGAGTGCAAATTATGATACTTTAACCTGTCTGTGTACTCAGGTTCCTAATGCCAGGGATTAGTCGTGTCATTGCCCTCTTAATTCTTTATTGGGATTCTATATCCATTCTGTAGTACGGTGACCAGAACTGAACTGCGTAATCCTATTGAGGTCTCACAAATGCAAGATATAGTTTTAGGATAACCTCGCTAGTCTTGTAACTAACAATCCTTTGTATGAACCGAAGTACTTTGTTAGTCTTGTTTCAAGCAAATACATGTTGTTGACTTGGGGTAAGATTACTACTCCTAAATCTCTCTCACAGTCGGATGAAGATGATGAAGATGATTTGATTTTAAATGAAATAAAATTAAACATTATTATTATTATTTTTATTATTATTATTATTATTATTATTATTATTATTATTATATAATTATTACTATTATTATTACCACCAACATAACACTCATAAGAAACTTTAAATATGCACAATAAAACCTGAACATTTTTATAGTAATTATACGAACACAGAACGATAGCCGTGTAGAGTTATATTGTAATTAAGGGAAGTATCGCATATTACTGTATGATAATATTGCCATCAAGTATGTCTGGTTAGTGGAGCGCTGACTGTCTGTTATACAACTTTTGTTTCGTGTTTGTGGGATTTTTTCATTGTTTTTGTTATTCTTGTAATAATTAGTTTTTGCCTCGTGTTTTTCTTGTGTTTTATGATTTTTTATACTATGTGTGATTTTTCTTTTTAAGTTTATGGATTTTTTTCGTGCTTTGGGTATTTCTTGTTTTTTTGTGATTTTTGTGTAATTTTATTTTTCACAGTTTTTATTGTCTTTATTTTTTTATTAGTGTTGGGATTTTTTCAGTTTTAATTTTTTCACAGTTTTTTACTAATAGTTTTTATGATTTAGTGATTGAAAAATACAGTTCGAAATAAAATACAAATATGATATTTTTTATGGATATTTATTTGGGAAAGAATAGCACATTTATGAATATTTTCGTTTACATTTTAATCTATTAAAAGCCAGTTGTAAATAATTTTCTATACTGGATTACTTGATTGCAAGATTAAAAAGGACAATTGTAAATTATATTCCTTAGATATAATATGTAAGTTGAAAAAAATCGGCCATATACAAGTGTTTACATAATTCCAGTGTAAATGAAACTGATTTACTGAATGATCAAAACAAGTTCTTATTAGAGAATGCAGAGCAACATGGGTTAATAAGAACAGAAGCAGTGCAAAATTGACAAATATGTACGTATTAGCAGGTGTGTGGAGATAGCATGTGTGTAAGAGCAGGTGTGTTTAGAGGCAGCAGGTGTGTGTGTGGAGGGTGTCAACACAAGCCAGTCATTGTTGTGTACACTGTCAAGCTGATTCCTATCCAGTGAAATGGATTTTTGTTATGGCCATTGTTATTGTTGTTGTTGTAGATGTTTTTGTTGACGTTGTTGCTGCTCTTGAAGTTGTTGCCATTGCTGTTGTTGTAGTTGTTTTTATTGTTGTTGTGGCTGGCATTTAAAGTTTTTGATGTTCTGGCTGTACTCGGTAGTACGGTTCATTGTTGTTGTATTTGTTGTCCTTCTTGGTAATAGTAAATCCTGTTCTTTTGTTGTTGCTGCTTTGTTGTTTGTTGTTGCTGGTTTTCCAGATAGTCATCGTCATCATATCCACCAGGTGTTCCTGTGGGTGTGTGGAAATAATGGGAAAGCAATTGTCTGTAGGGAATTTTAAGTAAATAATAATAAACTATAATAATGATGATGATAATGAAAATGATAATAATAATAATAATAAAGTAATAAGACTACTACTACTAATAATAATAATTATAATTTAAAAATAATCATAAGGTAATAATGATAATAATAATAATAAAAATAAAAATACTACTACTACTACTACTACTAATAATAATAATAATAATAATAATAATATAATAATATTAATACAGCAAGTCTATTAATCTTCAGGTCAAAGAAATTATTAACGCCGTTAGCGATGCAGGAGGTGACACCCTTACTGGCACTATCCTAGAGCCAAGACCTAAGTGCCTCTCTTGAAGGTATGGAGTGGAGGTGGTGGATGAGCATGTGTTACCGTGAGCACTCTCCCTCCTGCAGTAGGTTGTATCGTCACTGTAAAGCGGTGTTAACAAGGGCTTTACCTCATACCGCCTTCCGTTGAATCTAAGACACCTTGTGATTAAACTGAGAGAGAGAGAGAGAGAGAGAGAGAGAGAGAGAGAGAGAGAGAGAGAGAGAGAGAGAGAGAGAGAGTTTTAAAGCAAAGGACTATTTTCTCGTGTTTGTGTCTGGGACAGTACCTGGATATGGAACAGGTAACAAACTGTGACTCACCTGGGTGGCGCAGATGGTGGTGGATGCACAGTTCAAGCGCAGCGCCAAATGGCCTGATTATAGGTGGTGCCGGGGGGGCAGGCTTGCTCGTGGGGTGTTATTACTCCATCACCTGTAGCGGGGGAGAGAGATGATTAGAGAGAGAGATAGAGAGAGAGAGAGAGAGAGAGAGAGAGAGAGAGAGAGAGAGAGAGAGACGTTATCTTTTGCAGGGACACAGACACATATGCTTCACCAACTGCTACTTACGTTTCCTCCTCTCTTGATACTCAACACACACACAAACTTGTCAGTTACATTTTACATACTTACAACAGGTGCCACCCTCTTCTTCACGTGTGGCACCCCAGCTGACTCTAGAGTGCCACTTATACCTGACCTCTCGATGCCTTGTACTCACCGTTCGAATCCTGGTTGGAGAAAAAAAGGAAAAAAATAACATTAGTTTAAGGATATTTATTGGAGTTTAGTGTTATTATATTATTAATTTTTTTTGTTACCGTTTTAGTGTTTATTCTGAAGCAACAAAACAGTTTCTTGCACTTAATACATTATACTTGTACCTGTACTTGTAACTATATCTACTGTATCTCCGTACCTGTACTCATACTTGTAGGTATTCCCTACACTTGTACCCGAACTTGTATCTGTGCCTGTAGTGTGTGATGTAACATAAAGAAACACAAGACTACTCACGAAGCACCAGTAGTAGGTAGTAGCATCAGCGGGGTTGGGCAGGAAGCAGTTGTTGCAGTTACAGTTTTCAGGAATGGGCTTATTGTCATAGTTGCACAGTCTGGACGACTGGGACCAGATCAAACTCTCAGGACAGCTCATCACCTGAGGGCCATACCTTGTGCACTGTACGTACAAGTTAGGATTGGTTGGGTGAGGGTGATATTCGAACCAGGCGTAAGGGTTCTTGCAGCGAACTTCCTGCCCAGAGATGACTGCACAGGTTGGCAGGTCACAGTCCTCAGCGGTCACCATCTCCAGACTGAACCCCAACACCACCAGGATCACCAGGGTGGATGTAGTGGTGAACAGCTTCATGCTAGAGGTTTAGGGAGGGATGTATCACCAAGTGAAGGAGCTGTTACTTATGATTTGGTTGATGTGTTGTCTAACAAATGTTGTCATACTCTGGCTGTATGGTGCTGGGGACGCGGTATAAGTACCTGCCCTCGCTATCGTGGACTGGGCCCCCCCTGACGTCGAGTACAGCTTACAGAGGATTACAGAGATGTGTGTCACTGAAACAATCCTTGATAACGTTAATCTCTATGAGAATTTGAGCCACTTTCTATAAAATTCCTTAAGCTTGATGATTACACGTAATATTTAGATGATTGATTATATTAGTGGTTGATGATAAGCCTCACATATTAGGAAACATCTTGATGGTATTGCAAATCTATATACACTTAGAGAAATGTTCCGTTTATGCTTTTCCTGGTGGACTTATATCATTAATTACTATGAAGAAAGTCGGATCGCCTGAAGATTAAACACCCCGGTCTAATTCTCCAGAAGTTAAACCAATATAACGTTACCTGAAGGAATAGGTTAGATTAAGTTAGGTTAGGATAGGTTAGCGTCCTAAGTACTAATTTACAGCCCCTAACGTTAGTATCATTGGCCAAACATCAAGACAGACACACAATACCTGCCTCAAATGTCAACCGGTGTTAAGTGAAGTATAAACACGTGTTAATATCAACAACATAAATGAAGTTTAAAGTTACTAAAAGGATTTTTTTTATAAATGTAAATCGGTTGTGTCACTTTGTTTTAATAAGACAAATATGAGTAAAAAGTTCAACCACATATTTAATATTTCCACATACCTAACGCTACCACATACTCGTACATAACCTAACACTACCACATACCTATCGTAACACTATCACATTCCTAATGGAACATTACCTCATACCTAAGCTAACCATACCACATACCTAACCATACCACATACTCTCCAACACCCGGACACTAATACAGGTATAGACTGTGTTGTTTCCCGTGTTCCTGTGCCTTAAATGAATCATTCCGTCGGTCAGCCTCTGGGCTATGATGCTGCCGTGAAAAATTCTGATCAATGGGAAACTCAGCTCATGTTGTGTCTCTGGCCGCAAGACTTTAACCTCGAGGCATATGGTGGGTCTGTATGTTGTTTACTTGTTTGCCTCAGTTTGTTTATGTTTTGATGATGTTGTGAACGTAAGAACATATCAATGGAGGAAACTCAAACGAGCCTATTGGCCTATACTAGACAGTCCCGTTTACAACCAACCCCTTTCGCTCATATATCCATTCAACACATGTTCGAAGCTAGCCAGTGTATTCGAGTTAATGATTATGTTTGGTAACTTGTTCCATTCATCCACTACTCTATTTTCAAACCAATGTTTACCTATCTCGCCCCTAAATCTAAATTTGTCTTTCCTTTCTTTGTTTTTTGTTGTTCGGGGTTTAGCCCACCAGGGCACACGTGACTGACCCACATCGGAGCCTCGGGAGCGAAAATTTAGTAATTATTCATAGTAAACTAAATTTATAATAAAAAGTAAAATAAAATAATAATGAAAATAATAATAATAAAAACACTGTAATAATAATAATGACAATAATAATAATAATAATAATAATAATAATCATAATAATAATCATAATAATAATAATAATAATAATAATAAATTACTATAAAGAAATACAAAAATGGAGAAAAAATCAATAGTGAGAAACGCTATATGTATGTCGTGTTGTCAAGTAAGAGAAACAATTGAGACCTGGAATTGTGTGTAAATGAGGCAGAAGGACAGATGAGGAACCTGGAACTTGGTCTCAATTTTCGTGATGCCATATAGCAGCATGGTCTACCATTAGACAACACATTAGGCTTCCAATATCTTCCCAGGCCGTAGAACCTCCCTGTTTGACAGCTGCTACAACCTGCTACCTCAGAATTGCTACGAGTTCGCTCCTGGTTGGTTAGTTTGAGTACCTTTGTTATACCACCTTTGCTTAGCCCTGACTTCCATTTATTCACCTCGGTCATATCGCCCCTCACTCATCGTCTCTCGAAAGAGTACAAATTTAGATGCTTTAACCTGTCTGTGTACTCAGGTTCTTAATGCGAGGGATTAGTCGTGTCATTGCCCTCTTAATTCTTTCTTGAGATTCTATATCCATTCTGTAGTACGGTGACCAGAACTGAACTGCGTAATCTTATTGAGGTCTCACAAATGCAAGATATAGTTTTAGGATAACCGCGCTAGTCTAGTAACTAACAATCCTTTGTATGAACCGAAGTACTTTGTTAGTCTTGTTTCAAGCAAATACATATTGTTGACTTGGGGTAAGATTACTACTCCTAAATCTTTCTCACAGTCGGATGAAGATGATGAAGATGATTTGATTTTAAATGAAATAAAATTAAACATTATTATTATTATTATTATTATTTTTATTATTATTATTATTATTATTATTATTATTATTATTATTTACCACCAACATAACAATCATAAGAAACATTAAATATGCACAATAAAGTCTGATCATTTTTATAGTAATTATACGAACACAGAACGATAGCCGTGTAGAGTTATATTGTAATTAAGGGAAGTATCGCAAATTACTGTATGATAATATTGCCATCAAGTATGTCTGGTTAGTGGAGCGCTGACTGTCTGTTATACAACTTTGGTTTCGTGTTTGTGGGATTTTTTCATTGTTTTTGTTATTCTTGTAATAATTAGTTTTTGCATCGTGTTTTTCTTGTGTTTTATGATTTTTTATACTATGTGTGATTTTTCTTTTTAAGTTTATGGATTTTTTTCGTGCTTTGGGTATTTCTTGTTTTTTTGTGATTTTTGTGTAATTTTATTTTTCACAGTTTTTATTGTCTTTATTTTTTTATTAGTGTTGGGATTTTTTTCAGTTTTTTACTAATAGTTTTTTATGATTTAGTGATTGAAAAATACAGTTCGAAATAAAATACAAATATGATATTTTTTATGGATATTTATTTGGGAAAGAAAAGCACATTTATGAATATTTTCGTTTACATTTTTATCTATTAAAAGCCAGTTGTAAATAATTTTCTATACTGGATTACTTGATTGCAAGATTAAAAAGGACAATTGTAAATTATATTCCTTAGATATAATATGTAAGATGAAAAAAATCGGCCATATGCAAGTGTTTACATAATTCCAGTGTAAATGAAACTGATTTACTGAATGATCAAAACAAGTTCTTATTAGAGAATGCAGAGCAACATGGGTAAATAAGAACAGAAGCAGTGCAAAATTGACAAATATGTACGTATTAGCAGGTGTGTGGAGACAGCATGTGTGTAAGAGCAGGTGTGTGTAGAGGCAGCAGGTGTGTTTGGATGATGTCAACACAAGCCAGTCATTGTTGTGTACACTGTCAAGCTGATTCCTATCCAGTGAAATGGATTTTTGTTATGGCCACTGTTGTTGTTGTTGTTGTTGTTGTAGATGATTTTGTTGATGTTGTTGCTGCTCTTGAAGTTGTTGCCATTGCTGTTGTTGTAGTTGTTTTTTTTGTTGTTGTGGCTGGCATTTAAAGTTTTTGATGTTCTGGCTGTACTCGGTAGTACGGTTCATTGTTGTTGTATTTGTTGTCCTTCTTGGTACTAGTAAATCCTGTTCTTTTGTTGTTGCTGCTTTGTTGTTTGTGGTTGCTGCTCTTCCAGATAGTCATCGTTATCATATCCACCAGGTGTTCCTGTGGGTGTGTGGAAATAATGGTAAAGCAATTGGCTATAGGTTATTTTAAGTAAATTATAATAAACTATAATAATAATGTTGATAATAAAAATAATAATACCGTAATACTACTACTAATAATAACAACAATAACAATAAAAAGTAGTAATCATAAGTTAATAATGATAATAATAATAATAAAAGTAAATTAATAATAATATTAATAAGGCAAGTCTATTCATCTTCAGGTCAAAGGAATTATTAACGCCGGTAGCGATGCAGGAGGTGACACCCTTACTGGCACTGTACTAGAGCCAAGAACTAAGTGCCTCTCTTGAAGGTGTGGGGTGGAGGTGGTGATTCAGCCTGTGTTACAGTGAGCACTCTCCCTCCTGCAGTAGGTTGTATCGCCACTGTAAACCGGAGTTAACAAGGGCTTTACCTGATACCACCTTCGGGAGATTTTAAGACACCTTGAGAGAGAGAGAGAGAGAGAGAGAGAGAGAGAGAGAGAGAGAGAGAGAGAGAGAGAGAGAGTTTTAAAGCAAAGGATCATTTTCTCGTGTTTGTGTCTGGGACAGTCCCTGGGTGTGGAACAGGAAATGAATTGTGACTCACCTGGGTGGCGCAGGTGGTGGTGGAGGCGCAGTTTAAGTGCAGCGGTAGATGGCCTGATTAAATGTGGTGCCGGGGGCGCAGGCTTGCTTGTTGGGTGTTGCTACTCCATCACCTGTAGCGGGTGAGAGAGCTGATTAGAGAGAGAGAGAGAGAGAGAGAGAGAGAGAGAGAGAGAGAGAGAGAGAGAGACGATAAACAGTGAAGGTAGCGACATTAGCTTTTGCAGATATACAGACACATATGCCTCACCAACTGCTACTTACGTTTCCTTCTCTTTTGATACTTAACACACACACAAACTAGTCAGTCACATTTTTCATACTTACATCAGGTGCCACCCTTTTCTCCACGTGTGGCACCCCAGCTGACTCTAGAGTGCCACATATACCTGACCTCTCGATGCCTTATACTCACCGTTCGAATCCTGGTTGGAAAAAAAAGGAAAAAAATAACATTAGTAGAAGGATATTTAATGGAGTTTATTGTTATTTTATTATTAATTTTGTGTTACCGTTTTAGTGTTTATTCCGAAGCAACAAAACAGTTTCTTGCACTTAATACATTATACTTGTACCTGTACTTGTAACTATATCTACTGTATCTCCGTACCTGTACTCATACTTGTAAGTATTCCCTACACTTGTACCCGAACTTGTATCTGTGCTTGTAGTGTGTGATGTAACATAAAGAAACACAAAACTACTCACGAAGCACCAGTAGTAGGTAGTAGCATCAGCGGGGTTTGGCAGGAAGCAGTTGTTGCAGTTACAGGGGTGTTGTCAGGAATGGGCTTATTGTCATAGTTGCACAGTCTGGACGACTGGGACCAGATCAAACTCTCAGGACAACTCATCACCTGAGGGCCATACCTTGTGCACTGTACGTACAAGTTAGGATTGGTTGGGTGAGGGTGATATTCGAACCAGGCGTAAGGGTTCTTGCAGCGAACTTCCTGCCCAGATATGACTACACAGGTTGGCAGGTCACAGTCCTCAGCGGTCACCATCTCCAGACTTATCCCCAACACCACCAGGATCACCAGGGTGAATGTAGTGGTGAACAGCTTCATGCTAGAGGTTTTGGGAGGGTTGTATCACCAAGTGTAGGAGCTGTTACTTATGATTTGGTTGATGTGTTGTCTAACAAACGTTGTCATACTCTGGCTGTATGGTGCTGGGGACTCGGTATAAGTACCTGCCCTCGCTATCATGGACTCGCTCCCCCTGACGTCAACTACAGCTTACAGAGGATTACAGAGAGGTGTGTCACTGAAACATTCCTTGATAACGTTAATCTCTATGAACAGTTGACACACTTGTATAAAATTCCTTAAGCTTTATGATTACACGTAATATTTAGATGATTCATTATATTAGTGGTTGAGAATAAGCCTCACATATTAGGAAACATCTTGATGGTATTGCAACTCTATATACACTTAGAGAAATGTTCCGTTTGTGCTTTTCCTGATGGACTTATATCATTAATTACTATGAAGAAAGTCGGATCGCCTGAAGATTAAACACCCCGGTCTAATTCTCCAGAAGATAAACCAACATAACGTTACCTGAGGGAATAGGTTAGATTAAGTTAGGTTAGGATAGGTTAGCGTCCTAAGTACTAATTTACAGCCCCTAACGTTAGTATCATTAGCCAAACATCAAGACAGACACACATTACCTGCCTCAAATATCAACAGGTGTTAATTGAAGTATAAACACGTGTTAATATCAACAACATAAATGAAGTTTAAAGTTACTAAAAGGATTTTTTTTATAAATGTAAATCGGTTGTGTCACTTTGTTTTAATAAGAGAAATATGAGTAAAAAGTTCAACCACATATTTAATATTTCCACATACCTAACGCTACCACATACTCGTACATAACCTAACACTACCACATTGCTAACCTAGCACTACCACATACCTAACCTAACACTACCACACTCCTAACCTAACACTACCACACTCCTAACCTAAGACTACCACATACATAACCTAACACTACCACATACCTAACCTAGCACTACCACATACATAACCTAACACTACCACATTCCAACCTAACACTACCACATTCCGAACTTTACATTTCCACATACCTAACCTAACACTCCCACATACCTATCCTAACACTACCACATTCCTAATGGAACACTACCTCATACCTAAGCTAACCATACCACATACCTAACCATACCACATACTCTCCAACACACGGACACTAATACAGATATAGACTGTGTTGTTTCCCGTGTTCGTGTGGCTTAAATGAATCATTCCGTCGGTCAGCCTGTGGGCTATCATGCTGCCGTGAAAAATTCTGATCAATGGGAACCTCAGCTCATGTTGTGTCTCTGGCCGCAAGACTTTAACCTCGAGGTATATGGTGGGTCTGTATGTTGTATACTCGTTTACGTTAGTTTGTTTATGTTTTGATGATGTTGTGAAAGTAAGAACATAGAATGGAGGAAACTCAAACGAGCCTATTGGCCCATATTAGACAGTCCCGTTTACACCCAACCCCTATCGCTCATATATCCATTCAACACATGTTCGAAGCTAGCCAGTGTATTCGAGTTAATGATGATGTTTGGTAACTTGTTCCATTCATCCACTACTCTAGTTTCAAACCAATGTTTACCTATCTCGCCCCTAAATCTAAATTTGTCTTTCCTTTCTTTGTTTTTTGTTGTTTGGGGTTTAGCCCACCAGGGCACACGTGACTGACCCACATCGGAGCCTCGGGAGCGAAAATTTAGTAATTATTCATAGTAAACTAAATTTATAATAAAAAGTAAAATAAAATAATAATGAAAATAATAATAATAAAAACACTGTAATAATAATAATGACAATAATAATAATAATAATAATAATAATAATCATAATAATAATCATAATAATAATAATAATAATAATAATAAATTACTATAAAGAAATACAAAAATGGAGAAAAAATCAATAGTGAGAAACGCTATATGTATGTCGTGTTGTCAAGTAAGAGAAACAATTGAGACCTGGAATTGTGTGTAAATGAGGCAGAAGGACAGATGAGGAACCTGGAACTTGGTCTCAATTTTCGTAATGCCATATAGCAGCATGGTCTACCATTAGACAACACATTAGGCTTCCAATATCTTCCCAGACCGTAGAACCTCCCTGTTTGACAGCTGCTACAACCTGCTACCTCAAAATTGCTACGAGTTCGCTCCTGGTTGGTTAGTTTGAGTACCTTTGTTATACCACCTTTGCTTAGCCCTGACTTCCATTTATTCACCTCGGTCATATCGCCCCTCACTCATCGTCTCTCGAGAGAGTGCAAATTATGATACTTTAACCTGTCTGTGTACTCAGGTTCCTAATGCGAGGGATTAGTCGTGTCATTGCCCTCTTAATTCTTTCTTGAGATTCTATATCCATTCTGTAGTACGGTGACCAGAACTGAACTGCGTAATCTTATTGAGGTCTCACAAATGCAAGATATAGTTTTAGGATAACCGCGCTAGTCTAGTAACTAACAATCCTTTGTATGAACCGAAGTACTTTGTTAGTCTTGTTTCAAGCAAATACATATTGTTGACTTGGGGTAAGATTACTACTCCTAAATCTTTCTCACAGTCGGATGAAGATGATGAAGATGATTTGATTTTAAAGGAAATAAAATTAAACATTATATATTATTATTTATTATTATTATATTATTATTATTAATTATTATTATTATATAATTTTATATATTATATTACCACCAACATAACACTCATAAGAAACTTTAAATATGCACAATAAAGTCTGATCATTTTTATAGTAATTATACGAACACAGAACGATAGCCGTGTAGAGTTATATTGTAATTAAGGGAAGTATCGCAAATTACTGTGGGATAATATTGCCATCAAGTATGTCTGGTTAGTGGAGCGCTGACTGTCTGTTATACAACTTTTGTTTCGTGTTTGTGGGATTTTTTCATTGTTTTTATTATTCTTGTAATAATTAGTTTTGCATCGTGTTTTTCTTGTGTTTTATGATTTTTTTATATTAGGTGTGATTTTATTTTTAAGTTTATGGATTTTTCGTGTTTTGGGTAATTCTTATTTTTGTTTTTTTGTGATTTTTATGTTTGTGTAATTTTATTTTTCAGTTTTTTATTATCTTTATTTTTTTATTAGTGATGAGATTTTTTTCAGTTTCTTATTAATAGTTTTTTATGATTTAGTGATTGGAAAATACAGTTCGAAATAAAATTCAAAATTTAAATTTTTTATGGATTTATATTTGGGAAAGAATAGCACATTTATGAATATTTTGTTTACATTTTTATCTATTAAAAGCCAGTTGTAAATAATTTTCTATACTGGATTACGTGATTGCAAGATTAAAAAGGACAATTGTAAATTATATTCCTTAGATATAATATGTAAGATGAAAAAAATCGGCCATATGCAAGTGTTTACATAATTCCAGTGTAAATGAAAATGATTTACTGAATGATCAAAACAAGTTCTTATTAGAGAATGCAGAGCAACATGGGTTAATAAGAACAGAAGCAGTGCAAAATTGACAAATATGTACGTATTAGCAGGTGTGTGGAGACAGCATGTGTGTAAGAGCAGGTGTGTTTAGAGGCAGCAGGTGTGTGTGTGGAGGGTGTCAACACAAGCCAGTCATTGTTGTGTACACTGTCAAGCTGATTCCTATCCAGTGAAATGGATTTTTGTTATGGCCACTGTTGTTGTTGTTGTTGTTGTTGTAGATGTTTTTGTTGACGTTGTTGCTGCTCTTGAAGTTGTTGCCATTGCTGTTGTTGTAGTTGTTTTTTTTGTTGTTGTGGCTGGCATTTAAAGTTTTTGATGTTCTGGCTGTACTCGGTACTGCGGTTCATTGTTGTTGTATTTGTTGTCCTTCTTGGTAATAGTAAATCCTGTTCTTTTGTTGTTGCTGCTTTGTTGTTTGTTGTTGCTGCTCTTCCAGATAGTCATTGTCATCATATCCACCAGGTGTTCCTGTGGGTGTGTGGAAATAATGGTAAAGCAATTGGCTGTAGGTTAGTTTGAGTAATTAATAATAAACTATAATAATAATGATGATAATGACAATAATAATAATAATAACAATAATAATTTAAGTAATAATCGTAAAGTAATAATAATAATAATAATAATAATAATAATAATAATAATATTAATAATGATAACAATAAAGCAAGTCTATTAATCATCAGGTCAGTGGAATTATTAACGCCGGTAGCGATGTAGGAGGTGACACCCTCACTGGCACTTTACTAGAGCCAACACCTAAGTACCTCTCTTGAAGGTGTGAAGTGGAGGTGGTGGTTGAGCCTGTGTTACCGTGAGCACTCTCCCTCCTGCAGTAGGTTGTATCGTCACTGTAAAGCGGAGTTAACAAGGGGTTTACCTGATACCACCTTCGGGAGATTCTAAGACACCTTGTGATTAAACTGAGAGAGAGAGAGAGAGAGAGAGAGAGAGAGAGAGAGAGAGAGTTTTAAAGCAAAGGACTATTTTCTCGTGTTTGTGTCTGGGACAGTACCTGGATATGGGACAGGAAATAAAATGTGACTCACCTTGGTGGCGCAGATGGTGGTGGAGGCGCAGTTTAAGAACATCGCTTGATGGCCTGATTATAGGTGGTGCCGGGGGCGCAGGCTTGCACGTGGGGTGTTATTACTCCATCACCTGTAGCGGGGGAGAGAGATGATTAGAGAGAGAGAGAGAGAGCGACGTTATCTTTTGCAGGGACACAGGCACATATGCTTCACCAACTGCTATTTACGTTTCCTCCTCTCTTGATACTTAACACACACACAAACTTGTCAGTCACATTTTACATACTAACAACAGGTGCCACCCTCTTCTCCACGTGTGGCACCCCAGCTGGCTCTAGAGTGCCACTTATACCTGACCTCTCGGTGCCAAGTACTCACCGTTCGAATCCTGGTTGGAGGAAAAAAGGAAAAAAATAACATTAGTAGAAGGATATTTATTGGAGTTTAGTGTTATTTTATTATTAATTTTATGTTACCGTTTTAGTGTTTATTCCGAAGCAACAAAACAGTTTCTTGCACTTAATACATTATACTTGTACCTGTACTGGTAACTATATCTACTGTATCTCCGTACCTGTACTCATACTTGTAAGTATTCCCTACACTTGTACCCGAACTTGTATCTGTGCTTGTAGTGTGTGATGTAACATAAAGAAACACAAAACTACTCACGAAGCACCAGTAGTAGGTAGTAGCATCAGCGGGGTTTGGCAGGAAGCAGTTGTTGCAGTTACAGTTTTCAGGAATGGGCTTATTGTCATAGTTGCACAGTCTGGACGACTGGGACCAGATCAAACTCTCAGGACAACTCATCACCTGAGGGCCATACCTTGTGCACTGTACGTACAAGTTAGGATTGGTTGGGTGAGGGTGATATTCGAACCAGGCGTAAGGGTTCTTGCAGCGAACTTCCTGCCCAGATATGACTACACAGGTTGGCAGGTCACAGTCCTCAGCGGTCACCATCTCCAGACTTATCCCCAACACCACCAGGATCACCAGGGTGAATGTAGTGGTGAACAGCTTCATGCTAGAGGTTTTGGGAGGGTTGTATCACCAAGTGTAGGAGCTGTTACTTATGATTTGGTTGATGTGTTGTCTAACAAACGTTGTCATACTCTGGCTGTATGGTGCTGGGGACTCGGTATAAGTACCTGCCCTCGCTATCATGGACTCGCTCCCCCTGACGTCAACTACAGCTTACAGAGGATTACAGAGAGGTGTGTCACTGAAACATTCCTTGATAACGTTAATCTCTATGAACAGTTGACACACTTGTATAAAATTCCTTAAGCTTTATGATTACACGTAATATTTAGATGATTCATTATATTAGTGGTTGAGAATAAGCCTCACATATTAGGAAACATCTTGATGGTATTGCAACTCTATATACACTTAGAGAAATGTTCCGTTTGTGCTTTTCCTGATGGACTTATATCATTAATTACTATGAAGAAAGTCGGATCGCCTGAAGATTAAACACCCCGGTCTAATTCTCCAGAAGATAAACCAACATAACGTTACCTGAGGGAATAGGTTAGATTAAGTTAGGTTAGGATAGGTTAGCGTCCTAAGTACTAATTTACAGCCCCTAACGTTAGTATCATTAGCCAAACATCAAGACAGACACACATTACCTGCCTCAAATATCAACAGGTGTTAATTGAAGTATAAACACGTGTTAATATCAACAACATAAATGAAGTTTAAAGTTACTAAAAGGATATTATTTATAAATGTAAATCGGTTGTGTCACTTTGTTTTAATAAGAGAAATATGAGTAAAAAGTTCAACCACATATTTAATATTTCCACATACCTAACGCTACCACATACTCGTACATAACCTAACACTACCACATTGCTAACCTAACACTACCACATACCTAACCTAACACTACCACACTCCTAACCT
Organism: Homarus gammarus; assembly: GCA_958450375.1. NCBI lineage: Eukaryota > Metazoa > Arthropoda > Malacostraca > Decapoda > Nephropidae > Homarus > Homarus gammarus. The sequence goes on along the minus strand of CAUDMG010002775.1, from coordinate 816,288 downwards.
AACACTACCACACTCCTAACCTAACACTACCACATACATAACCAAACACTACCACATACCTAACCTAACACTACCACATACATAACCTAACACCACCACATTCCGAACTTTACATTTCCACATACCTAACCTAACACTCCCACAATCCCACATACCAATCCTAACACAACCACATTCCTAATGCAACACTACCTCATACCTAAGCTAACCATACCACATACCTAACCATACCACATACTCTCCAACACACGGACACTAATACAGATATAGACTGTGTTGTTTCCCGTGTTCGTGTGGCTTAAATGAATCATTCCGTCGGTCAGCCTGTGGGCTATCATGCTGCCGTGAAAAATTCTGATCAATGGGAACCTCAGCTCATGTTGTGTCTCTGGCCGCAAGACTTTAACCTCGAGGTATATAGTGGGTCTGTATGTTGTATACACTTTTACGTTAGTTTGTTTATGTTTTGATGATGTTATGAAAGTAAGAACATAAGAATGGAGGAAATTCAAACGGGCCTATTGGCCCATGCTAGACAGTCCCGTTTACACCCAATCCCTATCGCTCATATATCCATTCAACACATGTTTGAAGCTAGCCAGTGTATTCGAGTTAATGATGATGTTTGGTAACTTGTTCCTCTCATCCACTACTCTATTTTCAAACCAATGTTTACCTATCTCGCCCCTAAGTCTAAATTTGTCTTTCCTTTCTTTGTTTTTTGTTGTTCGGGGTTTAGCCCACCAGGGCACACGTGACTGACCCACATCGGAGCCTCGGGAGCGAAAATTTAGTAATTATGCATAGTAAACTAAATTTATAATAAAAAGTAAAATAAAATAATGATAATAATAATAATAAAAACACTGTAATAATAATAATGACAATAATAATAATAATAATAATAATAATAATAATAATAATAATAATAATAATAATAAATTACTATAAAGATATACAAAAATGGAGAAAAAATCAATAGTGAGAAACGCTATATGTATGTCGTGTTGTCAAGTAAGAAAAACAATTGAGACCTGCAATTGTGTGTAAATGAGGCAGAAGGACAGATGAGGAACCTGGAACTTGGTCTCAATTTTCGTGATGCCATATAGCAGCATGGTCTACCAATAGACAACACATTAGGCTTCCAATATCTTCCCATTCGGTAGAACCTCCCTGTTTGACAGCTGCTTACAACCTGCTACCTCAAAATTGCTACGAGTTCGCTCCTGATTGGATAGTTTGAGTACCTTTGTTATACCACCTTTGTTTAGCCCTGACTTCCATTTATTCACCTCGATCATATCGCCCCTCACTCATCGTCTCTCGAGAGAGTGCAAATTATGATACTTTAACCTTTCTGTGTACTCAGGTTCCTAATGCCAGGGATTAGTCGTGTCATTGCCCTCTTAATTCTTTATTGGGATTCTATATCCATTCTGTAGTACGGTGACCAGAACTGAACTGCGTAATCCTATTGAGGTCTCACAAATGCAAGATATAGTTTTAGGATAACCGCGCTAGTCTTGTAACTAACAATCCTTTGTAAGAACCGAAGTACTTTGTTAGTCTTGTTTCAAGCAAATACATATTGTTGACTTGGCTTAAGATTCCTAGTTCCTAAATCTTTCTCACAGTCGGATGAAGGTGATGATGAAGATGATTTTGATATTTAAATAAATAAAAATTAATATTATTATATATTATTATTATTATTATTATTATTATTATTATTATTATTATTATTATTATTATTATTATTGTTATATTATTACTAGTATTATTACCACCAACATAACACTCATAAGAAACTTTAAATATGCACAATAAAACCTGAACATTTTTATAGTAATTATACGAACACAGAACGATGGCCGTGTAGAGTTATATTGTAATTAAGGGAAGTATCGCAAATTCCTGTATGATAATATTGCCATTAAGTATGTCTGGTTAGTGGAGAGCTGAATGTCTGTTATACAACTTTGGTTTCGTGTTTATGGGATTTTTTCATTTATTTTGATATTCTTGTAATAATTTGTTTTGTATCGTGTTTTTCTTGTGTTTAGTGATTTTTTGTATTGTGTGATTTTCTTTTTAAGTTTATGGAATTTTTTCGTGATTTTAGTTTTTCTTGTGTTTGTTTTTTTGTGATTTTTGTTTGTGGGATTTTATTTTTCATGGGTTTTTATTGTTTTTATTTTTTATTAGTGTTGGGATTTTTTTTCCCTTTTTAATTTTTTCAAAGTTTTCTAGTTACATTTTTATTATTTAGTTCTTGGAAAATACAGTTCGAAATAAAATACAAATATTGTATTTTCTATGGATTTTTATTTGAGAAAGAAAAGTACATTTTTTATTATTTTGTTTACATTTTAATCTATTAAAAGCCAGTTGTAAATAATTTTCTATACTGGATTACTTGATTGCAAGATTAAAAAGGACAATTGTAAATTATATTCCTTAGATATAATATGTAAGTTGAAAAAAATCGGCCATATGCAAGTGTTTACATAATTCCAGTGTAAATGAAACTGATTTACTGAATGATCAAAACAAGTTCTTATTAGAGAATGCAGAGCAACATGGGTTAATAAGAACAGAAGCAGTGCAAAATTGACAATTATGTACGTATTAGCAGGTGTGTGGAGACAGCAGGTGTGTAAGAGCAGGTGTGTGTAGAGGCAGCAGGTGTGTTTGGATGGTGTCAACACAAGCCAGTCATTGTTGTGTACACTGTCAAGCAGATTCTTATCCAGTGAAATGGATTTTTGTTATGGCCACTGTTGTTGTTGTTGTTGTTGTTGTAGATGTTTTTGTTGATGTTGTTGCTGCTCTTGAAGTTGTTGCCATTGCTGTTGTTGTAGTTGTTTTTTTTGTTGTTGTGGCTGGCATTTAAAGTTTTTGATGTTCTGGCTGTACTCGGTAGTACGGTTCATTGTTGTTGTATTTGTTGTCCTTCTTGGTACTAGTAAATCCTGTTCTTTTGTTGTTGCTGCTTTGTTGTTTGTTGTTGCTGCTCTTCCAGATAGTCATCGTCATCATATCCACCAGGTGTTCCTATGGGTGTGTGGAAATAATGGTAAAACAATTGGCTATAGGTTAGTTTAAGTAAATAATAATAAACTATAATAATAATGTTGATAATAAAAATAATAATACAGTAATACTACTACTAATAATAACAACAATAACAATAAGAAGTAGTAATCATAAGGTAATAATGATAATAATAATAATAAAAGTAAATTAATAATAATATAAATAAGGCAAGTCTATTCATCTTCAGGTCAAAGGAATTATTAACGCCGGTAGCGATGCAGGAGGTGACACCCTTACTGGCACTGTACTAGAGCCAAGACCTAAGTGCCTCTCTTGAAGGTGTTGAGTGGAGGCGGTGGTTGAGCCTGTGTTACCGTTAGCACTCTCTCTCTCCTTCAGTAGGTTGTATCGTCACTGTAAACTGGAGTTAGCAAGGACTTTACCTGATACCACCTTCGGGAGATTCTAAGACACATTGTGATTTTACTGAGAGGGAGAGAGAGAGAGAGAGAGAGAGAGTTTTAAAGCAAAGGACTATTTTCTCGTGTTTGTGTCTGGGACAGTACCTGCATGTGGGACAGGTAATAAACTGTGACTCACCTGGGTGGCGCAAATGGTGGTGGAGGTGCAGTTTAAGTGCAGCGCTTGATGGCCTGATTATAGGTGGTGCCGGGGGCGCAGGCTTGCTCGTGGGGTGTTATTACTCCATCACCTGTAGCGGGGGAGAGAGATGATTAGAGAGAGAGAGAGAGAGAGAGAGAGAGAGAGCGACGTTATTTTTTGCAGGGACACAGACACATATGCTTCACCAACTGGTACTTACGTTTCCTCCTCTTTTGATACTTAACACACACACAAACTTTTCAGTCACATTTTACATAATAACAACAGGTGCCACCCTCTTCTCCACGTGTGGCACCCCAGCTGGCTCTAGAGTGCCACTTATACCTGACCTCTCGATGCCTTATACTCACCGTTCGAATCCTGGTTGGAGAAAAAAAAGGAAAAAAATAACATTAGTAGAAGGATATTTATTGGAGTTTAGTGTTATTTTATTATTAATTTTGTGTTACCGTTTTAGTGTTTATTCCGAAGCAACAAAACAGTTTCTTGCACTTAATACATTATACTTGTACCTGTACTTGAAACTATATCTACTGTATCTCCGTGCCTGTACTCATACTTGTAGGTATTCCCTACACTTGTACCCGAACTTGTATCTGTGCTTGTAGTGTGTAATGTAACATAAAGAAACACAAGACTACTCACGAAGCACCAGTAGTAGGTAGTAGCATCAGCGGGGTTTGGCAGGAAGCAGTTGTTGCATTTACAGTTTTCAGGAATGGGCTTATTGTCATAGTTGCACAGTCTGGACGACTGGGACCAGATCAAACTCTCGGGACAGCTCATCACCTGAGGGCCATACCTAGTGCACTGTACGTACAAGTTAGGATTGGTTGGGTGAGGGTGATATTCGAACCAGGCGTAAGGGTTCTTGCAGCGAACTTCCTGCCCAGAGATGACTGCACAGGATGGCAGGTCACAGTCCTCAGCGGTCACCATCTCCAGACTTAACCCCAACACCACCAGGATCACCAGGGTGGATGTAGTGGTGAACAGCTTCATGCTAGAGGTTTTGGGAGGGTTGTATCAGCAAGTGTAGGAGCTGTTACTTATGATTTGGTTGATGTGTTGTCTAACAAATGTTGTCATACTCTGGCTGTATGGTGCTGGGGACTCGGTATAAGTACCTGCCCTCGCTATCGTAGACTCGCCCCCCCCCCCCTGACGTCGACTACAGCTTACAGAGGATTACAGAGATGTGTGTAACTGAAACATTCCTTGATAACGTTAATCTCTATGAGAAGTTGACACACTTGTATAAAATTCCTTAAGCTTTATGATTACACGTAATATTTAGATGATTGAATATGTTAGCGGCTGATGATAAGCCTCACATATTAGGAAACATCTTGATGGTAATGCAAGTCTATATACACTTAGAGAAATGTTCCGTTTTTGCTTTTCCTGATGGACTTATATCATTAATTACTATGAAGAAAGTCGGATCGCCTGAAGATTAAACACCCCGGTCTAATTCTCCAGAAGATAAACCAACATAACGTTACCTGAGGGAATAGGTTAGATTAAGTTAGGTTAGGATAGGTTAGCGTCCTAAGTACTACTTTACAGCCCCTAACGGTAGTATTATTAGCCAAACATTAAGACAATGCCTGCCTCAAATGTCAACAAGTGTTAATTGAAGTATAAACACGTGTTAATATCAACAACATAAATGTAGTTTAAAGTTACTAAAAGGATTTTTTATGAGTGTAAATCAGTTGTGTCACTTTGTTTTAATAAGAGAAATATGAGTAAAGAGTTCTACCGCATATTTAACACTTCCACATACCTAACGTTCCCACATACCTAACACTACCTCATACCTTACCTAACACTACCACATTCCTAACCGTACACAAGCACATACCTAACTTTACACTACTACATTTCTATCTTAACACTTCCACATTCCTAACTGAACACTACCTCATACCTAAGCTAACCATACCACATACCTAACCATACCACATACTCTCCAACACACGGACACTAATACAGGTATAGACTGTGTTGTTTCCCGTGTTCCTGTACCTTAAATGAATCATTCCGTCGGTCAGCCTCTGGGCTATGATGTTGCCGTGAAAAATTCTGATCAATGGGAAACTCAGCTCATGTTGTGTCTCTGGCCGCAAGACTTTAACCTCGAGGTATATGGTGGGTCTGTATGTTGTTTACTTGTTTACGTCAGTTTGTTTATGCTTTGATGATGTTGTGGGGATTATGATGATGATAGTGTGAATAATAGTGTGATGATTATAATAAGAAGGTAATTTTAATGGGAGATATTGTTAAAAAACTTTATTATTATTATTATAATAATAATTATTATTAATATTATTATTATTCATTTATTTCATTTTATCATCAACATCATCATCATCATCATTATTATTATTATTATTATTATTATTATTATTTTTATTTTTATTATTATTATTATTATTATTATTATTATTATTATTATTATTATTATTTTTTTTTTTATTTATTTTATTTTTATTTTTATTTTTATTTTATTTATATTTTTATTTTTATTTTTATTTTTTTTATTTTTATTTTTATTATTATTATGTGTATCTGTATCTGTATTTGTATTTTTGTTTTTGTTTTTGTTTTTATTTTTATTTACATTATATTTATTTATATTTATATTTACATTTATATTTTTATTTTTATTTTTATTTATTTTTATTTTTATTTTTATTTGCATTTGCATTTGCATTTGCATTATTATTACTTTTATTTTAATTTTAATTAATTATTGTTTTTATTATTGTTAATGTTAATGTTATTGTTAATGTTATTGTTAATGTTATTGTTAATGTTATTGTTATTATTATTATTATTACTTTATTATTGTTATTGTTATTATTTTATTTTTATTTTTATTTTTATTGTTTTTATTATTATTATTATTATTATTATTATTATTATTATTATTATTATTATTATTATTTCTTCTTACCAACATAACAGGTCAGTGTGAGGTGATGCACATAGCAATAACACTCATAAGAAACTTTAAATATGCACAAAAGTCTTATTTTTTTTTTTAGTAATTATACGAACACAGAACGATAGCCGTGTAGAGTTATATTGTAATTAAGGGGAGTATCGCAAATTACTGTGGGATAATATTGCCATCAAGTATGTCTGGTTAGTGGAGCGCTGACTGTCTGTTATACAACTTTGGTTTCGTGTTTGTGGGATTTTATAGTGTTTTTGTTATTCTTGTGTTTTTTTTTTAGGTTTCTCTAGTGTTTTATGATATTTTTTTCATATGTATGATTTTCTTTTTAGGTTTCTGGACTTTTTCGTTTTATATTATATTTCTTGTTCGTGTTTTTGTATTTTTTTTTTAAATTGTGTGATTTTATTTTTCATTTTGTTATTCTTTTTATTGATTTATTGTTGTTGAAATTTTTTATTTGTCCATGTTTTTTTTTTTTTATTTGCTATTTTTTCCGATTATTATTATTTTGTCATTTCGTGATTAGAAAATACAGTTCGAAATAAAATGCAAATATGATATTTTTTTATATTTTTATTAGTGAAAGAAAAGCAATTAGACACTAAATGAGAACACAGAGCAACATAGGTTGATAAGAACCGAAGCAGTGCAAAATTGACAAATATGTGCCTATTAGCAGGTGTATGGAGCCAGCAGATGTGTGTAGAGGCAGCAGGTGTGTGTAGAGGCAGCAAGTGTGTGTGGAGGGTGTCAACACAAGCCAGTCATTGTTGTGTACACTGTCAAGCTGATTCCTATCCAGTGAAATGGATTTTTGTTATGGCCACTGTTATTGTTGTTGTTGTTGTTGTTGTTGTGGCTGGCATTTGAACTTGTTGATGTTCTGGTTGTGCTTGTTATTACGGTTCATTGTTATTGTATTTGTTGTCGTTCTTGATATTAGTAAATCCTGTTATTTTGTTGTCGTTGTTGCTATACTGTATTTGTTATAGCTGGGAAAGTTCCTCTGACTTTATTTGTTCCTGCCTTTTGTTGTTGTTTTTTGTTCTTGTCTTTTCTCTGACTCTTAGGGTTCCTGCTTTTGTTGGTGTTTATTGTTCTTGTCGTTTCCCTGGCTGCTTTATTGTTGTTGCTGCTCTTCTTCCAGGCAATCATCATCATATCCACCAGGTGTTTCTGTGGGTGTGTTGGAGTACTTTTAAAGGCATTGACAATGGGTAATTTAAGTAAATAATAGTAAACTATAATAATAATGACAATAATAATAATAATAATAATAATAATAATAATAATAATAACAATAAACTATAAAAAAATATTAATAATAATAATAATAATAATAAGAAGGGGAAGAAGAAGAATAAAGCAAGTCTATTAATCATCAGGTCACTGGAATTATTAACGCCGGTAGCGATGCAGGAGGTGACACCCTTACTGGCACTGTACTAGAGCCAAGACCTAAGTGCCTCTCTTGAAGGTGTGGAGTGGAGGCGGTGATTCAGCCTGTGTTACCGTGAGCACTCTCCCTCCTGCAGTAGGTTGTATCGTCAATGTAAACCGGAGTTAACAAGGGCTTTACCTGATACCACCTTCGGGAGATTCTAAGACACCTTGTGATTAAACTGAGAGAGAGAGAGAGAGAGAGAGAGAGAGAGAGAGAGAGAGAGAGATAGTTTTAAAGCAAAGGATCATTTTCTCGTGTTTGTGTCTGGGACAGTCCCTGGGTGTGGGACAGGAAATGAATTGTGACTCACCTGGGTGGCGCAGGTGGTGGTGGAGGCGCAGTTTAAGTGCAGCGGTAGATGGCCTGATTAAAGGTGGTGCCGGGGGCGCAGGCTTGCTTGTTGGGTGTTGCTACTCCATCACCTGTAGCGGGTGAGAGAGATGATTAGTGAGAGAGAGAGAGACAGAGAGAGAGAGAGACAGACGATAAACAGTGAAGGTAGCGACATTAGCTTTTGCAGAGACACAGACACATATGCTTCACCAACTGCTACTTACGTTTCCTCCTCTCTTGATACTTAACACACACACACTTATACCTGACCTCTCGATGCCTTATACTCACCGTTCGAATCCTGGTTGGAAAAAAAAGGAAAAAAATAACATTAGTAGAAGGATATTTATTGGAGTTTATTGTTATTTTATTATAAATTTTGTGTTTCCGTTTTAGTGTTTATTCCGAAGCAACAAAACAGTTTCTTGCACTTAATACATTATTCTTGTACCTGTACTTGTAACTATATCTACTGTATCTCCGTACCTGTACTCATACTTGTAGGTATTCCCTACACTTGTACCCGAACTTGTATCTGTGCCTGTAGTGTGTGATGTAACATAAAGAAACACAAGACTACTCACGAAGCACCAGTAGTAGGTAGTAGCATCAGCGGGGTTGGGCAGGAAGCAGTTGTTGCAGTTACAGACGAGGGGGTCGGTGTCAGGAATGGGCTTATTGTAGTCATAGGTGCACAGACTGGACGACTGGGACCAGATCAAACCCTGGGGACAGGTCATCACCTGAGGGCCATACCTAGTGCACTGCACGTACTGGTTAGGATTGGCTGGGTGAGGGTGAAATTCGAACCAGGCGTAAGGGTTCTTGCAGCGAACTTCCTGCCCAGAGATGACTGTACAGGTTGGCAAGTCACAGTCCTCAGCGGTCACCATCTCCAGACTTAACCCCAACACCACCAGGATCACCAAGGTGGATGTAGTGGTGAACAGCTTCATGCTAGAGGTTTTGGAACGGTTGTATCAGCAAGTGTAGGAGCTGTTACTTATGATTTGGTTGATGTGTTGTCTAACAAATGTTGGAATACTCTGGCTGTATGGTGCTGGGGTCGCGGTATAAGTACCTGCCCTCGCTTTCATAGACTCGCTCCCCCTGACGTCAACTGCAGCTTACAGAGGATTACAGAGAGGTGTGTCACTGAAACATTCCTTGATAACGTTCATCTCTATGAACAGTTGACACACTTTGTAATAAATTCCTTACGCTTGATGATTACACGTAATATTTAGATGATTGATTATATTAGTGGTTGATGATAAGCCTCACATATTAGGAAACATCTTGATGGTAATGCAAGTCTGTATACACTTAGAGAAATGTTCCGTTTATGCTTTTCCTTGTGGACTTCTTAACTACTATGAAGAAAAGTCGGATCGCCTGAAGATTAAACAACCCGGTCTATTTCTTTGGAAGATAAACCAACATAACGTTATCTGAGGAAATAGGTTAGGTTAAGTTACTTTAGGTTAGCATTAAAATAGGTTAGGTTAGCTTGAGGTTAAATTAAGTTAGCATTAGGTTAAGTTAGGTTAATATCAGGATAGGTTAATTTAGATTAGCTTTACGTTAAATTAGATAAGTGTTAGGTTAGATTAGAGTTATAATAGTTAATCTTCAGGTGACTTAAGCTGGACTGTTTAATCTTCAAGTGATCCGAAAAGTCACACTTAAATTAAATACTTTTATAAAACTGATTGACGGATGAGGTAAGTATCATACACACCACACCTCTGTAATCCACCTTAATATCTGCTGATTCCTCGTACGTGCGTGGTATCTCAAGGTCGACCAGCGTCTTGAAGTGTCGACATATGTAATCCTGGATCACTGGGAGTACTGGTGACGCTGGTGTAATGATTGTGGTGATTATGTAACGTTTGTGGTGATCATGTAATGATTGTGTAATGATTGTGTTGATTATACAGCGATTGTGGTGATTTTTTAATGATTGTGGTGATTATTCAAAGATTGTGTAATGATGGTGGTGATTAGGTAATGAATGTGGTGATTATACAACGATTGTGGTCATATGTAATGATTGTGGGATTATGTAATGATTGTGGTGATTAGGTAATAATTGTGGTTATTATACAATGATTGTGGTAATTGTGTAATGATTGTGGTGATTATACAACGATCGTGATGATTGTGTAATGATTGTGGTGATTATGTAATGTTTGTGGTGATTATGTTAATGATTGTGGTGATTCTGTAATGATTGTAGTTATTATGTACCGATGAAAAATTTTGAAAGCGCTGATATATTTCACTGCATGTATCGCAAGCTCTGTAAACCACTCATTGAAGTTTACAGTTTCGTAGCTCTCCCTCTTATTACAAAGCTCTGATATACCGCTATACCGCTATACCGTCAGTTGAAGCCTTTGTAACGTGGTGTTATAGGAGAATGTCAAATATATGTTGAAATGACAGCTGGTAACAAATAAATACTAAGATTGTCCAAAGAAGAACAAACTTGAAGAGAAATACTTAAGAATGTAAAGAATTAAACCAGATAAACAGCACTTATAACTGCAGTATAGCGATGTATGACTTTGCATAGCATTACATAGCCTTGTGCCACAACGTATAGTCCTGTGCCGCAACGTATAGTCCTGTGCCGAAATGTATAGTCCTGTGCCGCAATGTATAGCTCTATGCCGTAACTTTTAGTCCTCTGCCGCAACGAATAACCCTGTACAGCGTTACTTTGCCCTGTGCCGCAACGTATAACCCTGTGCCGCAACGTATAGTCCTGTGCCGCAACGTATAGTCCTGTGCCGCAATGTATAGCTCTATGCCGTAACTTTTAGTCCACTGCCGCAACGAATAGCCCTGTACAGCGTTACTTTGCCCTGTGCCGCAACGTATAGCCCTGTGCCGCAACGTATAACCCTGTGCCGCAACGTATAGCCCTGTGCCGCAACGTATAACCCTGTGCCGCAACGTATAGCCCTGTATGGCACTAGGGTTTGGATTGTGTCGCCTGGAGACAAATATTGGGCGAGAGATCAACGCTGACCACATAATAACTTGTGACGCCATCAGCTCTCTCTCTCTCTCTCTCTCTCTCTCTCTCTCTCTCTCTCTCTCTCTCTCTCTCTCGCAATGAAATAGATATTTGAACAGATAGATAATTCAATAGCTGGATAGACGGGTAATTAGATATATAGTTACATAGGTGAAAAGACAGTTAGTTAATAGGTAAATAAAGGGGATAGAAAATTAGTTGATATAATCTTGTTTAAGTTAGACAGGTAATTAAATAGATCGAACAATATACAGGTGAGTAACCAGGTAATTACATAGAACAATAGCCAGGTGAGTATCCAGGTAACTAAATGATTAACTCTGTAAGTGAGACATTAAAATCAGGAAACAACAGTGAATTCAATAGTTTATTAATACAGTGAATAAATTAATAATACAGTGAATAAGTGAATAATATTGTTTTCCGGGTAATTGAAACCATTTGGGAGGAATTATGAGCAGCAATAGCGTTTGTAATTGCTCTCTCTCTCTCTCTCTCTCTCTCTCTCTCTCTCTCTCTCTCTCTCTCTCAAATTAGGACCAGGTGGACCAGGTGTAAATTAGGATCAGGTGGACCAGGTGTAAATTAGGACTAGGTGGACCAGGTGTAAATTAGGACCAGGTGGACCAGGTGTTAAAAGTATAGCGCTATTAAATGTCCAGACCAGGAACATTTAAATCATAATTACGTTCTGTGTTGGGGTAATTTATTGTGTGGAGAGAGAGAGAGAGAGAGAGAGAGAGAGAGATGAAACCCATTAGAACTGGGGCCTATTAAAACCTATGGCCCATTAAGAGAGGGGCCCATTAGACCTACAACACAATGCTTTCGAAATTTAAAAGAGGTGTTGTGGAGGATTAAACTCTTAGGATAAAAAAAAATTATATATACTTTTTTATTTTAATTACCATAAACTCCAACAAACTGATGAATATTTCTGGGTTTTAATTACGTAGTGTGGAGCATTAGAGAGAGAGAGAGAGAGAGAGAGAGAGAGAGAGAGAGAGAGAGAGAGGTATATAATATTTTTCATCTACTAGGGAACACACACACACACACACACACACACACACACACACACACACACACACACAAATTAAAACGTAATAACGCTCGCAATTACTCACACAATCATTAACATATCAACAGCATAATATCACAGCAAAATCACACTAGAATTAACTGGTTAAACACAGCATAGGTCGGCTAGCTGCTGTAAGACCCGACTCGCTGCATGATTGTCAACAGCTCATTGTAACGCAGTTCATTTGTGGTGTGTGATTCTGGGTCGACGTGGCTTTTTGAAATAAATACCCTTCTCTTCCTCCTTTTCGTTCACCTCCTCTTCTTACTCTTTCTCTTCCTCGTTCACCTTCTCTTTCTCCTCCTCCTCGTTCACCTCTTTCTCCTCCTCCTCCTCACCTCCTCTCTTCCTCTTACCTCCCTCCCTACTAAGTAACCTTTCTTAATCATGACTCACGTTACCTGGACTTACACAACTCACCTGTCAGAGATACCAGGACCCCCCCGACACAGGTAAACCACACATGCATGGATAATGACTTGTAAAAACTATCAACAAATTATCACTGAGTAAATAAGAAAAGTGTTATTGATACGTGTGTGGGGAGGGGTTCTGGGAGGGTGTTTGTTGGGGGGTGGTGTTATGTGTTTGTAGGGGGTGTTATGTGTGTGTTTGTGTGTGTGTGTATATGTATGTATGTATAAGTATTTTGTGTACATGATTTTATTGTGTTGTGCACGTACAGAAACACACACTCACACACACTATGGGGGGTTATTGTGGTATGGAGGGAGACCACACACCATAACCACACATCACCATCACCACCACCACCACACCACACCACCACCACCACACACATACCATCACATACCACCACCACACACCACCACCACCACCACCACACCACCACCACCACACACATACCACCACACACCACCACACACCACCACCACACCACACCACCACCACCACACACATACCATCACATACCACCACACACCACCACACCACCACCACCACACACATACCACCACACACCACCACACACCACCACCACACCACCACCACCACCACAGACCACCACCACAGACCACGTTATTGTCTCAGGATCAACATTGTTAAACCAATCTCCTATGTGATGCCTTATAAAAACACAGACACAAGACAAACAAAGGTCCCTGGCCCGTGCTCCAACATGCACCCCCTGATGCGGTGGTCTAGCTTCTTATTATTAGTTGCAGCTGATTCTTTATAATAAATTAGTTGAGGGGAATTTTTTGTCTGGTTGTAATTGTTAATATGGAAATGTTCGCGTCTCTCTTACATCCGGTCAGTGATGATTGATGATTAATTATAGGTTGTGTGTGTGTGTGTGTGTTAATAACGCTTAAATTCATCTCATATGACATTCTTTATATTTGAACTGCATCTGCCAGCTCTATGATTGCCTCTAGATTGAAATATCCCCCCCCCCCTTCCCCTACACCCACACCCCCAGCCCGTTCACACCGCACAGGCTGCTCACTGCACCCCCAGACCAGCATAAGCCAGAATCATAACGACCTGACGAAAACATCAAAAAGTTTATGTAGTTTTTCTATTTTTATACTTTTTTATATATTTTTTATATTTATTCACTACTGTTTAAAAGACATTCCAAAATAAAAAAAAAATAAAAAAGTCACTGGAAAAAATATTAATAGTTCTTTTTTTTTACTTTCAATTATTAAATAAGAATAATGTGTGAAAAAACTGAACTGGAAAGGTTTTCTTTAAATCTTTCGTATATACTGTATTTTTTTTCAGTGGTGAGAATTTGATATTACATAATAATTTTACAGTATTGCAACAATTTATTTAATATTACAAAAAAACAAATCTTTACTACTACAATAATTTCACCCTATTAGAGAGTCCGTCAATGAGAAATAAAGAGAGAGAGAGAGAGAGAGAGAGAGAGAGAGAGAGAGAGAGAGAGAGAGAGATCAAATTGTCACGTTGACGAATTAAGCTATGAAAAAAAATTATTGGTCGTTGCCTCACGTTTCAGTTCTCGTCGTCTTCGTTGTTATCTTTCTTCCTTGTGTTATCGCTTATCCCGTTACCATATCCCTTAATCCTCGTTCAGGGAAACTTAAGTCAGCCGTTATCTCAGATTTCTCTGTCAGGATTTTTCTAATTCCAGATTAATTTGACGATATCCAAGAATAATTACGTTATATATGTGTGTGTGTGTGTGTGTGTGTGTGTGTGTGTGTGTGTGGGTCGCGTGTTTGCCTTAGCTTTAATTTACTAATGTGTCCCACCTTGCATGACTTGAAGCCTCGTTCACTCTCGCCATACTAACTTGTGGGTGTTTGTGTGCTTGGCTGCTCTTTTTTTCCCTGTTTATTTGTGTTTAGTGTTATTTCTGTGTTTGTTTTATGTTTTTAGCTGTGTTTTTTCGTGTGTGTGTGTGTGTGTGTGTGTGTGTGTGTGTGTGTGTGTGTGTTTTATAGATATGTGCTCATATGTATCCATGAGTATCTGTATGTATTTATTTAACTATTCATATACATTTAATTCATATATGGATTCATAAATCACTTATTGTTTGTGTTAGGTTAGGTTAGGTTAGGTTAGGTTAGCTTAGCTTACTTTGGTTTAGGTTGAGTTAATTTAGTTTAGGTTAGGTAAGCTTTGGTTAGGTTTAATTGTGTTAAATTAGCCGTAGTTAACTGAACACTCGTTAGATTACCATATGTTAACCTATCTTATATGGGTTAACACCTGTCGAATTTACATACGGTTTTCATTTGCATACGACCATCACTACTATTTCTATCGAGGAATGCTTCATCATACCGACATACACACGCGTTGGTGATATACCCGACCTGAACTGATACAATAGACCTATGATAGAACGTATGAGGCGATAGATCAGCACAGGCAGGTGGTATAGGGGTGAGTGAGCCTGGGTGAGTAAGGTGACTACAGGTAGACCCACTCATCTATTCACCTGTGTTGGAGTAGAGTTGAATGAGGTGAATGTTTTGGCCATTGTGGTAAGTCTGTGAATTGAGTGATTGATCTGAGGCGTATATACCGAGAGAGAGAGAGAGAGAGAGAGAGAGAGGCGTGATATTATGATGTGTGTGTGTGTGTGTGTGTGTGTGTGTGTGCATAATTAGCTGTATACAAATATCCTCAGCTTACACACACACACACACACACACACTTTCAATAGCACCGAAGCATAAAAAGGCTCTCAATACACAATAAATAGTCAGGATATTCATTTCTTCTTCACCAATAGCATACGTGACCCACCTACCTACATGCTTGGTATATATGTGGAGAATAACTTACAAACTCTATTGGTTCTCAGGCTATTGGTTCGAACCCCTTAGTCGTGAGAGGGGGGAGGAGGGGGAGAGGGGGAGAAGGAGGGGGAGGGAGGTGAGGGGGGGGAGGGAGAGAAGGAGGGAGTTGCCAGTTTTTGATTAAGGTGTCAATTTATTAGCCCAGTATGAACGTATTAGTCAGTGCCTGTGTGCGTTTCTCTAATAGTTGTGTACACGTCAACAGTACAGACTGATCGCTAATTTACCCCACCTCACACACACACACACACACACACAATGAAATAGTATTTTATTGAGACTCTTGTAAATATATAAAGTAATATTCGAAGACCCTCTGAATGGCGGTATCGATCCTCAGCGTTCAATAAGATAACAGTGTTCTTTATTAGAGACCGAAACCTTGACCTTTGACAAGAACTAATTAATAGAAAACAGACACAAGGTTTAAGGATTCATTTTCTATACTGAGACTAAAACCTTGGCAATTGAGTCAATTAAAATATATATAAAAAAAACGAAAAGAAAACCCAAGATAACATATTTCCGAAACCATCTTGTCAATAGAGAACAAATAGAGAACAACACATCCACAAGAACAAGTTTGAGTCGTAAAAAACAAAAACAAAATATATTGCCTTTCAAACTAACAGCTGACAGACACAACAAGACATTAACCATATCTAATAAAAAAAAAACTCATTTGGAATCCCTGTAAGTAGAGTATGTGTGAGATCAAAAGAAATCTAAAGAAAGTATAGAGCGAAAGTGAGAGAGTGTCTGGCTTTATTTAAGAGGTCAGTCGATCATACATAAGCGGTCATTTGGAGGCCGGTGGCGTGAATGTGAGGGTAGAAGGGAATTATTGTTGGCTTGGTGGTGGCCGTGACTAGGTGTGTGTGTGTGTGTGCGTGTGTGTGTGTGCGTGTGCGTGTGCGTGTTCGTGTGCGTGTGCGTGTGCGTGTGTGTGTGTGCGTGTGCGTGTTCGTGTGCGTGTGCGTGTGTGCGTGTGTGTGTGTGTGTGTGTGCTAACTTGATTTTTGATGAATGTGTTGGAGAGAGAGAGAGAGAGGCGCCACTCACACAGGTAGAAAGACACGCACGCACGCACACACACACACACACACACACACACAGGTAGGTAAGTATTCTCGACTTAATGATCCTTGTGTACCTGCCGTGTTTACCTGAGAGACGATCACTTAATAACTCACCTGAGCCTCTTAATTAATCTCAACACCATCAAACACAAGCTCAGGGGAACTTAGACAAGGCATCCTCAGCTAATTCCAGCCTTGTTTGGTGTTTTTATTCTCTTTTGTGTTTTAATCGAGATTGAACTTAATAAAACAAAGGAGGGAGAGTTTGTTTCCAGCGAGATTTTTTTATTTTAATCTGTTTTGTTTGAATGAGTTTAAGTCGTTTGAGTTACGTATTATTGTCATTATTGTTTAATTTGTTTATTATTATCATTATTTTTATTATTATTATTATTATTATTATTATTATTATTATTATTATTATTATTATTAGTGTTATAGCTGTTGTTAATATCATTATTATAATTATTATTATACCACTCACCCACACACACACGCACACACACACACACACACGAACAAGACCGGTGCTGTGGCAGGTGGTAACAGCATGTGAGGAACACAGCATTACCGCCTGATGGATGGAGCTGTTCCAAAAACCACAAAGCTGTTACTGGAACAAGCTAACGAGGGTGTGGGATAATGTAGTACAGCTCTGGACAAGTAATTATTCCCACCACGGAATTATGGCACGAAACAGCACGAAACGAAGAAATCAGGTGGTTCGTGTTCAGTAAATTTCGTGTGAGAGAGAGAGAGAGAGAGAGAGAGAGAGAGAGAGGGGTGAGTGTGTGTAAATGTTTATGTGTGTATGTGTGAGAGAAAGAGAAAAGTGTTTGTATGTGAAAGAAAGACAGATAAGATGTATGTGTGTTTGAGACAGACAGATAGACAGACAGGCAGACTGACTTATGTGCTCCTCGTACCTACAAGTATCATGCATCATAAGTACTTACGTGAGTCGAAAACGTATATGACTTGAGACTATGTGATCTGAACAACTGGAGCTTCTACTTGAGACTCGAAACAGTATATTACTCGTAAGTATGTTTGCGTAAGCGTCATAATAGTGTGGTATCAAATGTAAATAGTGAATAGATTAAGCAGAGAATTGTTGTATGATACTGTGTTATTCGAACAGGTTAATTTTTTTTTTTAGAGGAAGTTATTCGAATTATTACAATACTCTTTAGTGTATTCGAACAAAGTTTCTGATAATGAAGCTTCGAACATTACAATTAAATACTTGAAAATGAGAATTATGAAATTAAAAAAGTTCCGAACATATCAACTCTATTTCGAACATTTTTTTTTTGTGTCGAATTATTGCAATATTCGGACGCGCTTTTTGAAAGAGTCAAATGGGAAAAGTCATAATTTTCAATTTACTCGAAACAGAGAATTGTGGCTTGACAGAATATGATCCGAACTATTCGACTTCTGCCTCGAACAGTAATCCATTGGTTCGAATTAAAAGTATATTGTGCCTGAACCAATTAACTTCTATGTATAACAGAGATGAATCTAGCGGCGGAAACAATTATTCGAAGCAAAGAATCATGACGTAAACCACAGTAATCCGAATGATTCAATTCCCGTATCGAATAGCAATCCATTGGTTCGAAATGGCCAAAACTATAGAGTCAGAATGAACCATTGTTTGGAGTAGACGACACGAGCTAAGTGCTGTCACAGTACAAGTCGGAGAATGATGACCTGAAACACTATAACTCGGACGATTCGATTTGCGTCTCGAACAGTAATTCGGTGGCTCGAAGCACCACTACCCACAATGAAACAGGTAACTAAACCAGTCATGGCAGTACGGTAGCTATAAGAGTCGAAAATTAATGACCTCAAACACTATGATCCTGACTGATTCGACTCCTATCTCGAACAGTACACACCATCGCCTCGAATCAGTACCATAGAGTCAAAATGAACCACTGTACGAAGCAGGCACTACAATCACTATACGAGTCTGAAAATAATGACCAAAAACACTATAATCCAAACGATTCAACTCCCATCTCGAATAGTAATCCATCACTTTGAATGCGTATCAATAGAACAAACCCATCTGTTAAACCAGGTTTATATACGTATAAGCAAGGTAAGTACCCGAGTCTAGTAGCGTGCCACGGGCGTATAAGAAACTATACGTATAGCTGTAATGCATGTTATTACACCGTCATGCATTCCCTGTAAACATGCGGTCCTTTCAGTGTAATGTGAGCGAGCAGCGCAACTCGCCTGTTGATTGAAGGTGTCCGTTATTACCAACAAAATGAAAGTCAATGTTTATGGTACTTGGTAAGTGGTATGTGAGAACCTGTAAGGACCTGTGTGATGTGTGGACCTGTGAGGACTTGTGTGTTGTGTGGACCTGTGAGGACTTGTGTGTTGTGTGGACCTGTGAGGACTTATGTGTTGTGTGGACCTGTAAGGACTTGTGTGTTGTGTGGACCTGTGAGGACTTGTGCGTTGTGTGGACCTGTGAGGACTTGTGCGTTGTGTGGACCTGTGAGGACTTGTGTGTTGTGTGAGCCAGTGAGGACCTGTTTGTTGTGTGGACCTGTGAGGACTTGTGTGTTGTGTAGGCCAGTGAGGACCTGTATGTTGTGTGGACCTGTGAGGACTTGTGTGTTGTGTAGGCCAGTGAGGACCTGTATGTTGTGTGGACCTGTGAGGACTTATAGGTAATATTAATAATAATATTAATAATAATATTAACAATAATATTAATAATAATAATAATAATAATAAGAAACAATATAAAACAAAACATTAATAAATAATTTTCTGACAGACAAGATATGAAGTTTAGCAACAGGTAGAGCAAGTTAAGTTGGAAGTTAAGTTAGGTTAGGTTAGGTTAGGTTAGGTTAGGTTAGGTTAGGTTAAGTGTGTGTGTGTGTGTGTTCTGATAAAAATATATATTTATCCTTTGATTTAGTGGGTTGTACATTACACAGTACATAAAAAAAAAAGAATTTGGAACTTGAGGCTAAAATTGACGTACGATTCGTTTGTGAGATATTGTTTATGGTCTGTTGAACTTTGTATTCGAGTTGTGTTTGTTTGTGTCTTTTTGTTTAGAAATGCTTAGTTACAATTGTTTTACCTGGTGTGTGTGTGTGTGTGTGTGTGTGTGTGTGTGTGTGTGTGTACTAAGTGAGATACCAGAGGGAGGAGGAGGAGGAAGAGGAAAGGAAGGGGAGAGGGTAAAAGGAGGAAGAGTGAGGCGCTGAAGAGGAGGACGGGAGTGAAGGGAGGAGGAAGGTAAGGAGGGGAGGAGGTGAATAAGGGGAGGGAAGGGCGAGGAAAGAGGATAAGACGGGGAGGGGTGAGTAGGAAGGGGAGGAGGAAGGAGGGAGGAGGGGGGAGAGAGAGGGGAAGGGGTATATAAAGCGATTGGGTTAAAGTAAATGGATGGCAAGGGGGTCGTGTTGTGGTAAGGCAGCCCCGCAGTAGAAGCCATCTGTTACACCAGTGACAGAGAGAGGGAGAGAGGGAGAGAGAGAGGGAGAGTGAACAAGAGAGAGAAAAAGAGAGAGAGAGAGAGAGAGAGAGTCATTCTTCATATCCTTCACTCATGCTTCGTATAGTGGTTCAATCAACTGGGGATGCATTGTACTCACCCTGGCTCCCATATTCGTAATTTTTGTACCTGGTAATAGTTGGTTAAGTATGTAATGGGGAGTGTGTTTGGTGGATCTATTTTCAGCTGTCAGGATAAATATTAAGCAATCTAATTTAGCATATTTATAATAATAAACAATTCATCGTTATTTAAGATCATGAGATATTTCCTAGTGTTCGTATATTTGCTTAAATAATGAAGAAAATTGATGTGATAATCTTTTGGCATCCATGACTGAAGTTGAGTTGCCATTTCATGAGTATAATTTCTTCACTATTTAAGGAAACATTCGAATATTTAGAAAGTTTTCATAATCTTAAATAACGATGGTTAGTTTATTATTATTATAAACGTACCACCTTTAGACTGTTTAATAATCATCCTAACAATGACACAGACGAAAATAGATCCAGCAAACACATTTCCCGAATACATACTTTACCAGATAAAATTTCAAGTACCAGATCCGGGGTAAGATCGATGCATTTTTGGTTGACTGTACATATATGTGCGTCACAAGCCCTGATTCAACACCTGTGACGTAAACATCCAGGCTGAGTCACAAACATCACATAACATCAACCGTAACCAGTAATGTGACACCTAAACTAGCTCTTGACTTTTAACTAACAGAAGCATCACCTCTTAATAGTTGAATCACCGAACCTTCCTTCCTTCCTTCCCTCCCTCCCAAACCCACTCACTCACATGTCACACTCCATCATAGACGTACCACCAGTGCCCAGTCTCTCGCCTCACGAATAAATACCTTCCCAACATACACTTCACAAACACATAACAAAATTAACACACTATTATGTTCTTTCCCCTTACATAAATCCATCCCACTTCTTTATTTATATACCTGATGTACTGTACGTAAGCCTTTTTTTTTAGACATATTCATTCGTTAGGTTACAAAGTGCTTCTCTCTAGCTTAATTTATTTTTTTTTTTACCAGGGGGTTAGATAAGCTATAGGTCAACAGCTAAACCCTACAAGCTATTGCAAAACCTTAAGCTACGCCACTCTCTCTCTCTCTCTCTCTCTCTCTCTCTCTCTCTCTCTCTCTCTCTCTCTCTCTCTCTCTCTCTCTCTCTCTCTCTCTCTCAATTTTTCTTGTTCGGGTTAATATTATTTCTCCATTATCAGGTTTGCCGTTTTTAGATTTGTACATTCAATGGGCTTATTGATTGTGAGAGCATTTGAGTATAGCTGTGTAGAGGGAGGGCTATCTGGGGTGTGTGGGGACTACCTGAGATGTGTGGGGGCTGCCTAGGGTGTGTGGGGGCTGCCTAGGGTGTGTGGGGGCTGCCTAGGGTGTGTGGGGGCTGCCTGATGTATGTGACTACCTGGGATGTGTGGGGGCTGCCTAGGGTGTGTGGGGGCTGCCTAGGGTGTGTGGGGGCTGCCTGATGTGTGTAGCTACCTGGGGTGTGTGGGGGTGCTGCCTCATGTGTGTGGCTTCCTGGGATGTGTGGGGGTGCTGCCTGATGTGTGTGGCTACCTGGGGTGTGTGGGGGCTGCCTGATGTGTGTGGCTACCTGGGGTGTGTTGGGGCTGCCTGATGTGTGTGGCTACCTGGGGTGTGTGGGGGTGCTGCCTGATGTGTGTGGCTACCTGGGGTGTGTGGGGGTGCTGCCTGTCCATGTTATATTAGACACTGAATATTGGCTCTCCCTCTTAAGATAATCCTCCATTGACCCGCGCCAGAACTGACCATTCTCCCAACAGACCAAATTTGACGAGGGTAAGACCAAAGATATTAAGGGATTTCGGGATTACAGGATTTTGCTATATAACAGACCACCAGATTGTAGAATTTGTAGGATTTTGTAATATGAAAGACCACCAGATTTTAGGATTTGTAGGATTTTGCTATATAAAAGACTATCGGACCTTAAGATTTGTAGGATTTTGCTATAGAGATGTCCACCAGCTCTTAAGACTACAGGATTTTGATATATAAACCTCCCCCGATTTTAGAATTTGTAAGGTGTTGCTATATAACTGCCCACCAGATTTTAAGATTACAGGATTTTGCTCTATATGAGACCACCATATTTTAGGATTTATTTGTAGAAACGTCAAAACAACCAGTAGCAACATCTAGTCTTTCAGAAATACAGCTTCCCAGGGTGTTAACATGAGTGAGGTTCTTTAGAATGTTGTTTTAACTAAACTTACAGGTATAATTATGAAGTGTATTTAGAACTCTTAATGTTAGTGCATTACTTTACACAACTCCTCACCTCGCTGTTTCATTCATTGGTTCATCTGTTTCACACAATTACTGCTTCATGTTTCACTGTTTTACGTCCATACTGTTTCATATCCTCACTGTTTCACTTCCACACGGCTTCAAACTTCACTGCTTCACATCCACACGGCTTCAAACTTCACTGCTTCACATCCACACTACTGTCACACCTCACTTCCTAATGTGGGTACGATGGTCGATTAATTATAGTACTCACCCTCCTACCCAACGTACTCTGGTTCGAATCCGACAGCTGTTCACTGAGCGAGGCACCCCAAGTCCACCTAGATGTTAAAGGGTACCTAACTTTACACTTGAGGAACTGAGAGGCTGCGTAGTTCAGTGTTGGCCACGCTGTATCCTTGTTTACCTTAGGGCTTAAGGTTCAGTGTGCTATATCCTAACTGACCTTAACGGGTTACCAGAAATGGATTACACTTTATCTCTCTTTTTTTTTTTCGTTTTCTGATGTAAACAAATAATGTTCAGTGGTCATGAGTAATGTTTGTGTTTTGTTGAACCTGTAGTTGTACTGTTGTTTCTGCTTTAACAGAATGAGGACCTTTAACCATTACCAACCTGCATAAATACATCAAAGTGCTTGAGTAGTGGAAATTCTGCCTCTCTTAATGCCTGTGTTTCTCTCTGTGTCTCTCTCTCTCTCTCCCCCAAGTGTATTATAACACCTCATCGATTACAGAGAGAGAGAGAGAGAGAGAGAGAGAGAGAGAGAGAGCACCTCCTCATCGATCACATAACCCATTTAACAAGGTATTAACCAAGTCTTTTGTCCGCTTAAAACTACCCACCTTCAAAAACGCTTGCATATGTCGACCCCCCCAATAAACACACCTCTTAACTACAGAATCACCTCGTTAGCGCCTCGGGTTATGCTACTAGCCAAAGACCCTGTCAACATTCATCGCTAACAGCCACCATGATCCCCTGTTTTTTTTACGATAATTTGAGGAAGTTAAAAGTTGGTTGGGTAATAGGTCAGGTATTTATAGTCTTTCGGATGATGAAAGTGAAGAGGAAGTCGGATTTCGATGCGTTCGTTTTTATCGAAGTCGGATTCTTGTTTCCTTTTTGTTGAGTGTTTGTTGTTTTGATTAGAGGTTCTGTATAATTATGCCTTGTCTGAAGGGTTGTTAGTCCTAAGGCCCTCAGTCTACTTGGATAATCGAGATGAGATAGTTCAGGAATCATCTAAGTCGCTCTGTGTTACACCTTTGCTATAGAGATGTTAGGGTGTTTCTGGAGGAAGGGTTTCTACGTCTCTATACAGTAAGCCAGACTGGGACGTACATGAGATATTATTTATGACTCATTCGTTCGTATATAACCTAATACTCTTACCCATTAAGCTACTCACACAACCCATTAAGCTACTCACACAACCCATTAAGCTACTCACACAACCCATTAAGCTACTCACACAACCCATTAAGCTACTCACACAACCCATTAAGCTACTCACACAACCCATTAAGCTACTCACACAACCCATTAAGCTACTCACACAACCTATTAAACTACTCACACAACCCATTAAGCTACTCACAAAACCCATTAAGCTACTCACACAACCCATTAAGCTACTCACACAACCCATTAAGCTACTCACACAACCTATTAAGCTACTCACACAACCCATTAAGCTACTCACACAACCTATTAAGCTACTCACACAACCCATTAAGCTACTCACACAACCCATTAAGCTACTCACACAACCCATTAATTCAAGCACTTTAGCATTTTCTATACAGGATTATAATTACCCATTGATCTATTATCTTTGCCCAAGAATCCATTCCCATTACTCACTAACCTAATCCCATTAACCCATTCCCATTACCCATTAAACCATTCCATGTACCCATTAAACCATTCCCTGTATCCATTAACCCATTCCCATTAATTTACTCACATTATCCATTAATATCCACACCTGATTATCACCTGTAACAATTGGCGACATTAAATCCGTAAAAATACAAAAGAAAACAGGTGTTATCTCTACGTTACTGCCAGCAGATTACAGTAACAGTGAAAATATGTTACAAAAATGCCTGTATTTCCCTTTATATAATACAGCCTTACGGATACTACATAGCCTCGGGTGAGTTAGAAATATGTTACAGTGATATTAGATGAGTTTTGTGTGTGTGCGTGTGCGTGTGCGTGTGTGTTGTCCTATTTACAAGAGTTTACTTAACACACACAACAAAAAAATATATAGAATATCTCTCTCTCTCTCTCTCTCTCTCTCTCTCTCTCTCTCTCTCTCTCTCTCTCTCTCTCTCCATCACCCTTCCTATTCTACACTCTTTCACTCCCCTCACTCCCCCTCACTCACTCCCCTCACTCCCCCTCACTCACTCCCTCACTCCCCCTCACCCTCCCATCTGCCTCCTCACCATCCCCTCCCCCTCCCCTCACCGTCCCCTCTCCCTCCTCTCTCCCTCAGAATGAAGCGATAATATAATTACATTTCCCGTTAATAGGAAGATAACACGATCTTTTGCCTTGATGCTTCTCTGACAGGTGAGAGAGAGAGAGAGAGAGAGAGAGTCTATTTCCATCTCTCCTCTATCCATCCCACAGTCCCTCCAAGCCTGGGGGAGGGGGGGGGTTAGGAGGGGTTATCGGGGGGGGGGGGGTGGAGGAGGGGTTCAGGTAGGGAGGTCAGTCATTAAGACGAACCACAATAGTCTCCTGGATTTAGCGTAAGCCATGTGACTCCTCCTCCCCCCTCACCCCCTACCCCACTCACCCTTCCCCCCCCTCACCCCCACTCACTTCCCCTCACATCCATTCACCTTCACCCCTCCTCCCCCCCCCCCCCCACAACCTGACTCTCACTACCACCACCACCAGCGTCACCAACAAGCGCTACCACCATCCATTATTATCTTTATTATCACCACTACCACCACCAACAACAATAACCACCATCACTCACTATCACCAGCATTGACTGACTACCACTATCATCAGCATTTACTACCACTATCACCACCATCATCAACTGCTGTAATCCCTTAACCAACTACCACTACTACTAACTAACTATACCATCTCCATCAGTATCAACAACAATTACCATATCAATCTAAGACTACCTCCACCACCAACCACTATCACCACCAACCACTATCACCACCAACCACTATCACCACCAACCACTATCAACAACTTTTCCTCCCCAACAACCCACTACTAATTCCACCATCCATCCACAACCACAACAACCACCACTCCTTCCCTCCGCGACACATAAACACACACAAATTGACAACTGGTAGAGGTAGGGATTGCGTCCAGCGGTTTGATTGCAACTTGACCTTTTCATTATATGTCATAGGGATTGGGTAGGGATTGAGAGGGATGGGGTCAAGTGTATATATTTGCTGGGGTGTGAGTGACAGTCAGGAGGGAGGGATTAATTAACCTGCGGGCCTTGATAGGGTCGTTCTCACACACGTTATGAAGGGGAGGGAAGGAGGGAGGGAAGGGAGGAAGAAAGGAAAGAGGAAGGATGGAGGGAAGAAATGAGAGAGGAAGGAAGGAGGGAAGAAATGAGAGAGGAGAGGAAATAGGGAAGAGAGGAAGTCGGATGGAAGAAAGGAGAGAGGAAGGAAGGAGGGAAGAGAGAATTAATGATGAGAAATTCCTTTATTTGCTCTTCGTTCACAGATTACGGAAGGATTTTGATCTTGTTTCCGAGCAAAAATTCTAACAGATTATTTATTCTGGATTTGTGTTGTCTAGTTTCACGTACGAGAAAATCTGACAGATTTTTTTTCTATGGTACAAGTGTCACTCCTCTTACAAGACCTTCTATAACAAAAATAACAAAATAACAAGAAATAACAAGTACAACAGAAAACAGCAAAAACAACAACAGCAAAAATAACAAAAACAAAAATAACCAAATAACAAAAAACTAACAATTACAACAAAAAAAACAACGGCAAAAAATAACAACATGCAAACAAAACAAAAAACAAACGAAACAACAACAGGCAAGAACTAAACCCGGGGATAAGACAAGAGCCAGTCATATACAAGCGAGCGAGGGGCGAGATTGAGGTCTTGTCCCCCTCCGACAGGTCAAAGGTCATAGGTCAGGAGAAAATGGGCAAATGTTACGCCGAAATGACCTCTAGTAAGGATTAACACGAATGACCAGAGTTCAAAGGTCAAACATTGACAGAGGTAAAATTTCGGCTTCAAGAAACTCTTCTGGACATCCCAATAGAATGATCCAATTAAGATAATTTTAGAATTCATTTGGCTGTGTGGGTGTTCGGTTAAGGGGAGGGGGGGGGAAGAAAGGGGGGGGTTAAGGGGAAGGGGTTTTAAGGTGTCTCGTACAGGTAATTGGGTTTATGTATAGGATGTTGGTATAGGTCAATAAAGCCTATTTTAGGATTTTCTTTTTATTGTGTTGGGTGGACAAGAAATGGTTCAATAAGATTAATTTTAGATTCAATTTTGGCTCGTGTTTGTTGAAAGGTAATTTTATTTATTTGTAGGACTTACGTTAATGTGTCACTAAAGGTTCATTTCATTTTTTCTCTCTGTGTATTGAATGATGAATGAACGATGCAATAAGTGTGATTCTATTAATTACTTTTTTGTTTTGGTAAATCGTGTATATTTTGTGTTTGTAATTTTGTTTAGTAATTGATAACTAAATTGATTACACAAGATGAAATTCCTTATTGTGTCTGTGTGTGTCTGTGGAGTTTGGGTTCATATACTGGAAGGTTTGTTTTATCATAGGAGCTGTTTATATAGCCATCTTTAGCTATCTCTTTCTCGTTTGACCCATAATGCATTGGGCAAAACAAACTATGACGTCACTGTGGCCTTCGATGAGCGGAGGGAGGGAAGGTGGGAGGGAGGGGGAGGGAGGGAGGGAGGGATGTAGGTGGGGGGGAGGGAGTGACTGGTACGCAAGCAGAATGACAGGGAGGGAGAAAGGCAGGGAAAGAAGGAAGAAGCAGACAGGTATGGAGGTAGAGATAGGGGGAGGGAGGAGGGGAGGGAGGTAGGTGGGGAGGGGGGATAGAGAGAAGGAGAAGGAGGGATGGAGGGAGGGAGATATAGGGTGGGAGGGAGATATATAGAGAGAGGGAGGGAGGGAGAGAGGGAGGGGGGAGACAGGGAGGGAGGGAGGGAGACATGAACATAACCAAGAGTGACGGGCATCTCCCTGAGGGACCTCGCTGGTGTAGCAATACTTGTGTAATTACTCCATCCCTGTCAGTGAACCGCCTCGTTAACTCCTGCCTAACTACTCCGGTCCCCCCCCCCCTCCTCCTCCTCCCGCCCCCACCACACATCCCCCCTATCCCCACACTCTCTCACCTACCCGTACCTCTCTCTCTCTCTCTCTCTCTCTCTCTCTCTCTCTCTCTCTCTCACGCGCGCGTGCACGTGCGTACGTGTATGCCTGTCTGCCTGTCTGTGGTGTAATGGTCAGCATGCTCGCCTCGCGAGCGAGTGGACTCGGGTTCGATCCCAGGGCTGTGTGAAACTATGGGCAAGTTTCTTGACGCCATTTGCCTCAGTCTACCCAACAGTAATTCAGGATCTGTATGGTAATCGATTTGCGGATCGTGTTCCGGGGTAATGGTTAGCCAGTGCAGTTGGCGAGTTGTCCGGTGTTCTCGAACTATTCCTTGACACTGGGTCATGCAACTTGTTAACTCAGGGTGTGGTTGTCGTGTTGGCGACAGCTTCTACACCTTTAACAAATTCACTCCTAGGAGGCCCTTGGGCCGGCCATCCTCGTTACACGAGGGGCAACCATTATTATTATATTATGTATGTGTGTGTGTATTGAGAGAGATTATCAAATATTTTAACGCTAAGTCCTGATTATATCACTGAGAATTATTATGGTTATCATCAGTGTTTGGATATATCAAATTACCGGTATCTTCTCTTAACAATCATTACGGATATGTTATTGTCATATATGATTGATGTTTTAAATAACAAATAATGTAACTTTTATGTTTAAGTAATTATTCGACAGAGTTGTATTTAATTATTGGTATGTTTAATTACCTTATTGGTTCTAGCAATTAATTACCTGAGGTATTGATGTTTAGTTAATTAAGTGACTACTTGACCTGTTGGCTTTAGTAATTATCATTAAACTGTTGATATATTTGACACACAATAATATAATAATCTTAGTAATTATTGTGATACATAATTATATTCAGTTGATTATAATTATCACTGTTGTTTATTAGGTTTTATGGGTGTTTCATAATGCTTCCTTATTAGTCTCTCTCTCTCTCTCTCTCTCTCTCTCTCTCTCTCTCTCTCTCTCTCTCTCTCTCTCTCCCAGTATAAATCCCAGTTAATCTTCAACTTTGACTCAGTAGGAGAAAAAGAACGTTGTTTAAAATGATGTTCGTTTTATTTATAAAAATACAAACCTGGGAGATGTAGAAGTATATTATTCCTGTTCGTTGTCTGTCTGTCTGTCCGTCTGTCTGTCTGTCTGTCTATGTATCTGGATCTGTCTACATGTCTATCTATCTAAATATTTCTAAATATATCTATTCTCTCTATCTATTAATATAATTATACTAAAACCATCCTAATATATAAACACACTATATACAGGTTGATAGAATGCTTAGATTATAAATACCTAGTCCATATGTTAAACTCTTCTGATCACCCTAAGTGTCTAAATGTATATTAAGAGTGATACGACCTTAGTAAAATTATTCATATATGTGTAAATAGAAAATAATTGACAGACAGAGATAAATAAATGGATATGTATAAATAAATAATAAAATCTGGGGCAGTTCTTTTTCGATCACCCTTTGTACACTTCCCTCCCTTCCCTGCCTGCTCCCTGCTTCCCTTCCTGCTTCTCTCCCTGCCTGCTACCTGCCTCCCCTCCCTCCCTGTAATTCACAGTGTCTCATGCAGCAGGTAGACAGGGAGGGAGGTGGGGAGCAGGCAGGGAGGGAAGCAGGGAGCAGACAGGGAGGGAAGCAGGGAGCAGGCAGGCAGGGAGGGAAGCAGGGAGCAGGCAGGGAGGGAAGCAGGGAGCAGGCAGGCAGGGAGGGAAGCAGGGAGCAGGCAGGGATGGAAGCAGGGAGCAGGCAGGGAGGGAAGCAGGGAGCAGGCAGGGAGGGAGGCAGGGTAATTTTTCTGGGGTCACCCTATATAGGATTAATTAAAATGTACTTATCCAGGCCACCTATATTGTCTGCTCCATCAGTACACATTACCTGCATCAATCACCATAAATAACAGAACCACTGGAGCCACGCTAACTACCTTCCCAATCACTTCAACGGTAATTAAGCTTCGTTCTCTAGTCATTTATTTCTCGTATAGTAAGTGGAGTGGGTTGTGGAGGGGGTGGAGTGGCTGGAGGTGTTGTGGAGTGTGTGAAAGGGTTGTGGAGTGGCCCCAGTCCCAATAAACCCCTAACCTAACCTAACCAAACCTAACCAAACCTAACCTAACCAAACCTAACCTAACCAAACCAAACCTAACCTAACCTAACCTAACCAAACCTAACCTAACCTAACCAAACCTAACCAAACCTAACCTAACCTAACCAAACCTAACCTAAGCTATCCCATTTAAACAGGTGAACATATTCTTCCTGTGGTAATGAACGTTATGGTAATTACAGTCACATAGGTGTTTACTTGGTGTTTAAAGGCTTAGACACGATGTTATGATGTTTTATATTATGCTATGTTATATTATGATGTTATGATGTTATATGTTATGTATGTAAGTTGTTATAAAACTGTACATATAACTTCCAGCATGTTGGTATAATTATAAGTGACAAGTTATATATGTATACTCCTATAAGGATATATAATTATGACACAATTATATAAGATTTCATAACAACATACGTAAGATTATGTATTTATATATCAAAGTAAGTATAACAAAATTTCTTATATATAATTACTGTTACATCATAAGTCACACATCATGGATACATTCATTAAAAATCTTTATCTTCACTACAAAGACCAAAATACAACATTATCTGACTTAATCACTTTTTCACGTAGGTAGGTCATGTGTGACGTCATCAGCCAGGTCGTGATGTCAAGGTAAGACTAAG
This sequence comes from Homarus gammarus, assembly GCA_958450375.1. NCBI lineage: Eukaryota > Metazoa > Arthropoda > Malacostraca > Decapoda > Nephropidae > Homarus > Homarus gammarus. The sequence continues at coordinate 785,308 of CAUDMG010002775.1, read as the reverse complement.
GATACGGTCGTTATCAGGGGAATGGGTAGTGAGCATTTAGGGGATATCAGGGCTTAGTGGCCTTAATACTGATAACACGTTAGTATGGGTCGAGGTGTTGAGTGTGTGGGTGTGTGGGGAGGGGGGTGGGGGGGAGTCGAAAGGTGTTAGTGTGTGTATGTCTGTAGGTGGAGAGGTGTGTGTGTGTGTGTGTGTGTACGTATTTTAATCATTTTGAAATGTACTCTCACTTTTGGTGCTGGAACAAGCGTTATATTGCACGTTATTCGTCATAATTAAGTCAGCGAGGTACTCCAGTATTATTAACTTCGCGTTGTTTTTTGGTATTCGGTTCCCTCGCCGTTTTTCATCATTGTCAAATTCGCGCCTCATTTATCCACGTCAAGTTCGCGCGTAATTTGGTTCTTTTATGTTCTCGCGGCGTCTGTGATTGCGTTCTTGCGACGTTTATTATTGCATTTTACGACATTTATAAATCCTATGTCCGCTCAGCATTTATAGCATAGATCACCTGACATTCTCCCGCTTTAACCGAGGATTTAATCACGTTGGTTGAGCACATGTTTACACATTTGCACGGGTAATCTTAAGCCCGCCAAAACAAGTGCACATCAGGGTCGAGCAGCCACCACCACTACCATCAGCTGGAGGGTCGGGGAGGTGAAAGATGAAATTGTCAACACACTTCCTCGGCCACTTGTCACCATAAATGCTGCCAAACTGACTAACTAAATAGGACGAAATAAGGCCCCGCCGGAATAGCCAGATGTTATCATGCTAGAATTATTGTGTCTGTCTGTCTGACCCTCGCGATTCATAGCGTACTAAGGGTAGATAGTGAAAGCGGGAAGGGAGAGAGGGCAAGAGTGGTCGGCCCCGCGCTCGTGACTAAGGGCGTGTTTTGAGCTGGGTTACTCTCGCCTTGATGACAACAATGTTAGTGATTATTAAGTGTTACTGTCCAGGCGAGACACAAGTGTTTATCATTGTATAATATATTCTATGTTTCTTCTCCTGTCTAGTGTGTATTTGTTGTATCCGTGTATTTATTATTCTTATTCTCTATAATTTTATTTATTCTTCTTTGTGCGTCTATTTATGTTCTCTTTTGTTTCCTTAACTCCATTTTCCTAGATGCTTCGTTCTATTTTCCCATTTGTTTTATTTTTGTCGTATTTCGTGATTTTTATTTAATTCTTTCCTTGTCTTTTGTTATTAATTAATTCTATGTTTCCTCTTGTTGATATATTTCCAATCTACTTTATTCTTAATTTCAGTTTTCCATTAATTAACCCAACACTTCTTACGAATTCTGTTTTATCCACCCCCCCCCCCCAAAAAAAAATATAATCCTTCAGTGGTGGCTTAACTCGAAGCTGACCTCAATAACATTTAGTGCTTATCGACCAATCAGAAAGTTCAGGTCACTTCTCCTCCAATAGGTCACCAGGAACCAATCAGTAAAGGTTATATTAGTCACTCGAAGTTTGTATGACAGTCAATCACTTAATGTTGCTTAACGTTTAGAAGATGAGGTGTTTTGTGTGTGTGTGTGTGTGTGTTAGTGTGTGTGGTGTTTTTATTCCTTTACCACTTCCTCTTCCCCACCATCCCCAACCAACCCCACACCACTATCAGATTACACTACCACCATCAACCTCGTTCTCTGCATACCATAAAACAACATCAATATCATCACTCACGACGTCATCAATACTCGTTCAGATATTTGGAAAAACACAAAAGAGACAGACGGAACATGGACAGGTTAGGTTAGATGACCACATCTCTGTTTGACCTGTTTTACGATATTTCAATTAGTGACCTGAGTACATAAACTGCCGGATATCAACGAGCCAGATTGTTTCAGTAGTTTATTTGATATCTGGAGAACAGAGAGTGTGTGTGTGTGTGTGTGTGTGTGTGTGTGTGTGTGTGTGTGTGTGTGTGTCGTGTTATTGATTGTCTGTGGATGTGATTGTGGATAGTTGTGTTATTTGTTGTGGTTTTTGGTCAGTGATGCAGAGTTGATGACGTCTGCCAACAAAAAAATAAATAAAAAAATACCTTGGTTAAATTTAGTCTTTGGTATCGTTTGCTCTCTCTCTCTCTCTCTCTCTCTCTCTCTCTCTCTCTCTCTCTCTCTCTCTCTCTCTCTCTCTCTCTCTCTCTCTCTTGTTTTCTATCCCACCCCAAATACGCACCTTTCATTTGCCCTTTTCCTTCACATAAACGTTTATATATATCCCCCCTCCCCTCCCCTCCCCCCCACACACACATTCCCACCCCACTTTCCCCTTCACATCAAAACACACGAATCAATCTACACCTTCCCTTCCATAAACAAACACACATCACCTTTCCCATACAAATAGAAACACACAAATCCACTTCCTTTCTTCCTTCCTTCCTTCCTTCCTTCCTTCTCATCCACACACACAAACACACCACCTTCCTCCCTCTAATTACCTCCCTCTAACTACCTCCTAACACACGAATTCATCCCTCTTACAAATACACAAATAATCCAATCACCAAATATAAACAAAAAACAAACATAATATTTGTCCAGGTGTTATTAGTCACAGGTAACAGAGAGCAATTAGTGTGCTTGACAGACTCACCTGAATCACCGAACTTTATCTTCTTTTCCTCTAAAAATTCACCCGAAGAAAAATGTCCGATAAACGAGAAGAAATATTTGTGTGGGTAGAAATTTTGAAGGTGGATAATGGAAGACGTAAAGTAAAGGAGGAGAGAGAGAGGAGGGGTGAGAGGGAGAGGGAGAGGGGAGGGAGAGGGGTGAGGGGGGAGGAAAATAAGACATTGGGGGTTATTTAGTCCTCCTTGGGTCTTGGATTATGAGGGAGAGGGGAGTGAGGGGGCTAGACTACCCTCTTCCTCCCTCTGTGCTCACCTGGGCTAGTCTGTCCTCCTCCTCCTCCTCTGTGCTCACCTGGACTAGTCTACCTCCTCCTCCTCCTCCTCCTCCGTGCTCGGCTGTGTCCTGGAGGCTATTACCGGTGGCAGTTGACGGGATTAGTGAGACTCTCTCAGATTACCTGCCACCCCAGCGGCACTTCCAGCGGCACCCCAACGGCACCTTACCTGCCCTCTCCCTTCCTACTGGCACCTCTACTGACACATTACCTGCCATCCGAGCGGCACTTATAGCGGCACTTTAAATGGCACCTCCGTCTGCTTTACCCTTATTTCTTGTTATTATTGGGTGACTTCAATACCTCTCTTCCTCCCTCTCTCACCCCTCCTTCCCTTCCTCCCTCTCTCCATCACCTCCAATATCCCCTCATCGCCTCCTCCCTCACCTCCAACACTTCCCAACACAACCCTCCATTACCTCTCCAATACCCTTCTAACACACCTCCATACACCTCCAACACCTCTCCAACACCTCTCTCCAACACACCTCTCCAACACACCTCTCCACTAGCCTCTCCCAACACTCACACCTGGACAGGTCGACGCTGACTCACCTGTTTGTATTGCTAGTCCACTTGTGATTATCCCAGAGGACACACACACACACACACACACACACACACACACACACACACACACACACACACACACACACACACACACCAAATGGCAAACAGGAAGAAATGGCCAAACAGACAGACAGGTCGACAGAGAGAGGTAGATAATTAAATGACTGAAAGAAAGGTAGATAGACACAGAAAATTTACCGATAAAAAGGCAGAATGGCAGATAGACGGAAAGACACAGACAGACAGACAGAAGAAAGGGGTCACGTGACAGAATAGAGTGAAAGGAAAGAAATCATATGAGAGATATATATATATATATAGAGAGAGAGAGAGAGAGAGAGACGAAGAAAAATAAGAGAAAGAGATAATCAAGACCAGAGGGAACAGGATTATGGTGAACTCAACCGAATTGGGGAGTATAACATGCAAATGACTCAACGTAAAGGCGTGAGATTGTCCCGGGCGGGGCAGGTGAGAGCCGGCTGCCGGGGTTATAAAGCCGTCATATCCCAGTCATACGGCAGCCGGAAACTTAGCCGGCACTATCTAAGGGCCGGCTACTTATTTCCCAAGGGGGATCCGGAGATACGTTTTCTTTAAGGAAATTTTGCCAAGTCGGAGCGTTAAAATATTTCCCGTATAAATTGGATTCGTTCTGTGAGGAGGAGGAGGAGGAGGAGGGAGGGAGGGAGGTGAGTAGGGAGGACGAGGAGGGAGGAGTTGAGTGGGGAGGAGGAGGAGGGAAGATGAGAGGTGAGAAGGGTAGGAGTTAGGGAGGGTCGGAGAGGTCTGTCTGTCTGTCTGTCTGTCTGTCTGTCTGTCTGTCTGACCATTGGTCTCACAGAGAGAGCTGCTTTCAGGAATAATAAAGACTCATCTCAGCTCACACAGATACCCCATCGACTCAGCTCACGCAGATACCCCCCTCGACTCAGCTCACGCAGATACCCCCTCGACTCAGCTCACGCTTTTACCTGTACTTACGTCTGGCCTCTCACGCCCCCAAAAAATATCTCACCTGTTAATTACATCAGACAAAGACGCGCTCACCTGTTGCTGGATGTGTGCGCTAGTAATTAGTTTCATAGAGATGTGATTTGGTGCTGCTATTGTCGGCTTTGATTCAATTAGTAATATTTATTGTGTGTGTGTGTGTGTGTGTGTCAAGGGAGGTGTGAGGGGAGGGGAAGGTGTGTATGGGGGTAGAGGGATGTGTATGTATTTATGTATGTATTTATCTCTCTCTCTCTCTCTCTCTCTCTCTCTCTCTCTCTCTCTCTCTCTCTCTCTCTCTCTCTTCAATACGCCTCCTTACCCGTTATAATCAGAGCCAGACACACAGACAGACAGCAAGCCATATACAGACAGACAGACAGACAGACATATAAAATCCTTCATTATTACCACCACAAGCAGTAAACCCACAAATAAACCATCATAATAAACCAAATATTTGTTTACATAAATCTCTGTATACGGCCATTATAAACCAGTTCAATATTAAGTCATTATAGTTTTAACCTCTGTAATCTCTGCAGAATCAATGTTGCAGGTTTATTGTAATGTTGCTGTTGTGAAATATCTGAAACATATTTATGCTTATGACAGCTGGTCTTTCCAAAGCTAATTCTATATGTATTGCTCTTATCAACTCTGTATTCTATTGAAGGTTCTTGTCTGATATGATATTAATAAATTCATATGATTTTGAAAACGTATATGGTTTTTGTTAAATGGTTTGTGACGGGCGTTGATGTGAAGTTAATTTTGTAAGCGGTTCGGTAGAAATATGCTTCAATCATATTTTTATTTACGGGTTGGGTTGGGTTGGGTTGGGGTTGGGTTGGGTTGGGTTGGGTTGGGGTTGGGTTGGGTTGGGTTGGGTTGGGTTGGGGTGGGTTGGGTTGGGTTGGGTTGGGTTGGGTTGGGTTGGGTTGGGTTGGGTTGGGTTAGGTAGACGTATGAGGAAGATGACTTGAGGAAGATAGCTTTAAATATTTCACACCTAGAAGGATTTAATTCCTTTCCTAAAGTAACCACACACACACACACACACACACACACACACACACACACACACAAATCGCGAGATCTCTCGTCCTGAAAATTGCTGTTCAACACCACAACCGCATCCAGCCTATATGAGCACGCACTGATCTCTACAGCCCAGTCCCAACCATTGAAAAAATTATCAACAACTCGTAATCAACCAGTGTATTCACTCCCAGCCAATCTTATCCTTTTGCACTGTCACTATGTTGAAATGCCTTGTAGTATGACCTTTTCCCCACCTTGTGTTATATATCATATTTATATCACTTTATGTTATTTGTATATTATTTGTCAATCAAATTTTCAACCTTACGACTGCCATGCTCTTTCAATAGACCGTTAATTATTATTATTATTATTTTTATCACACACACACACACACACACACACACACACACACACACATACACACACACACACACACACACGCACACACACACACGATCACTCTTTAACTACGACAGCACCATTAACAAGATGCTCTCAGATACTTGCTATACCGGTAACAACAAAGTGAACCAAAATATTCGACTAGTTTGGTGAGAGTTGTAATAGTAGGGGGTGAGGAGGGGGTGTGGGGAGGTTAGGGTGTGGGGTGTGGGGAGGTTAGGGTGTGGGGATAGGGGTGAAGTTATTGCATTCCTCCGTGTTTTCTTTTCTTTCTCTGGGTGAGGGTTTGGTAGAGAGGGGTGACTGACTGACTATAGCGAGTCCTCTTTTGTCCAGCTACTAGGATGAGGAGGAGGAATGGGTGGGGGTGGTGGATGTCCAAAAGAATACGCTTGACATAGACACATACACACACACACACACACATATACACATACACACACACACACACACACACACACACACACACACACACCAAGTCCCTGCCATGGTCCATTTTTCCATTGATATTACACATTTCATCTGTTTTTCTTTCCTTTTCCATCTTTTCCACATGTTTTCTTCTATTTCCATTCTATTTATTCCCATTTTTACCTTTTTCCATTTATCTCCCCTCTCCCACCTTTTCCTTTCCACCTTTTACACCTGTTTTTCTCCCATATTCCACCTTTTTCATCTGTTTCTCCCCTCTACCACTTTTTCCACCTTTATCACCTCATTTCCCTCCATTTTCCACCCCGTCTTCCACCTTTTCCACCCCCTTTTCCACCTTTTCCAGCCAGTATTGATGGTAACAGTGTAAACCAAATAGACACAAATGCTGAGTCCATCCCCCTAGGTCCGTGGTCTTACTCTCCCGGCCTTCTGCTAATACTGCCGATTCTGGAAGCTCTACCTATCTTCCTTTCCCACCTTTTACCACCTTCTCATCTTTGTCCTTTCCGCTTTCTGATCCTTTCCCTTTCTCATCTTTCTGCTTTGACACCTTCCCTCATTTTCTCCATTTTGACAACACACACACACGATATTTCACTAGTTCCACGTATATTACTGAACACCCTCGCAGCTACCACCATTGACTCGTGACTCAGATGGGCAAAACACCAGGTATTATGAAGCAACTGCAATATGTGTGGCTTGTGTCTCTTACATAATGATTTAGAGTGATTAGTGGAGCGCGCGTGGGAATATATATATTACTAATTGGCCGCTGTATAATATTAAAAGGTGAGGAGAGTGTGGAGGGGGTGGGTGATTTGAGGACAGGTGAAGGTGGAGAGGGGAAGAAGGGAGGGGGAGTTACTTGATTGTGTTTAGGTGTTTGTGTGGAGGTGGTGGTGTAGGGGGGGTTGTTGTGATGGGTGGTTGTTGTGATGGGGGGGTTGTTGTGATGGGTGGTTGTTGTGATGGGTGGTGTTCTGGGGTGGGTATTGTGAGGGGGTGGTTGTTGTTGTGATGGGTGGTTGTTGTGAGGGGTGGTTGTTGTGATGGGTGGTTGTTGTGATGGGTGGTTGTTGTGATGGGTCGTTGTTGTGATGGGTTGTTGTTGTGATGGGTGGTTGTTGTGATGGGTGGTTGTTGTGATGGGTGGTTGTTGTGATGGGTTGTTGTTGTGATGGGTGGTTGTTGTGATGGGTATTTGTTGTGATGGGTGGTTGTTGTGAGGGGTGGTTGTTGTGATGGGTGGTTGTTGTGATGGGTGGTTGTTGTGATGGGTGGTTGTTGTGATGGGTGGTTGTTGGGTTTAGTAGGTGTTGTGAGGTAATAGGGTTGTGAATAATCGATCATGAGAGGTAGTGGGTGTTGTACCTGTAGAGGATAGCAGATATTGTAAGCAGATGTTATAATGACCTGTTG